>JAPFFP010105945.1:0-19179 GCA_026153255.1 Solanum medicagineum
AACCCCTTATAATATGTATAGAAAGTGCATAGATATAGGTTGGTTCTCCCGGGCCTTATCGGCAACGGGTGCCAGTCCGCCCTAACGGGACTTTGGGGCGTGACAATTATGCTACAAGTGGGTCCCTCATCTACCCCACCCTATAGTCGTACTCTATGGTGGATCTTGGGGCAGGGAACTCCGGTCCAAATAGCATCCGACGAATGGTGGCCTCCAAGATATCCATCTACTGGCCCCTCACTCTCATCTCGGTCAGTCTGGGTTGATCGAGGGCTTTTTTCCCCTTGGGAAGTGCTCTGAATTGTGACTGCGTAGAAGGAATAAAACTCTCTTACCATGGTCGGGGTCTAACGTCCAAGTACATGTGTGAGCAACTAAAGCCCATATTGAGTCATCGTGTCAAGGAGGTCGGGGACACTGTCAAGTTTGTTTGAGATGACTCGGGGCTCATCATAGATTGAGCGGGTTGGCTTGCCCCGCTCTGTCAACTGTATGCCATCCACATATATCTACTACATGCCCTTTATGCACCACCAGCTAGTAAGGGCATTTGGTATGGATAGTGATGATCGGGGTGCGACGGGGGACTCTGTATCTGATCCATCCTCAGAGTCTCCCTCAGAGATGGACTCCTCTCTAGATAGAGTCATCTGCGGTAAACTGCTCTTGTCGCTGCCTTCCTCCTCAGACTAGGGAGTGAGAACAACAAAAGCCCGAGTCTGCCCAGCTCTGGAAGCGGCTCTGGTCTATGGTCGAGCCGCATCTGGTTTCGGGCTGACATCCAACACCTCTAGTGAGCCACTCAGTGTAGTGCCCTGCTCAACATCCGATGGCTCATCTTTGAGCCTTCTCTGTGGCAATCGGATCTTGTCGCATTAGGCTTTTAGGGCCATAGTATTTGAAACATAAACATATATGCACTATGGTTAGCCCCATACAGAAGGGTTCTATGAAAGAACCTTTACGGGCCATAGTGGATACCACAAGCCATAAAGAAGTTTCGTGAAACAATGGTTCAAGCAAGTTTTGTTACTAGAAAAGTCTACAAGACCAGGTACGGCTCGTAAAGTGGTTTACGAGTCGTAGACTAAATCGTAGAAATTTCCAGTGAGTACATCAATTCTAGGAAGAGATCTATGAGACCTATCTATAAGCCATAAAGTGATTTATGACTCGTAGAAGGTCTCGTCTGTTAGATAATCAGATATATCAGGTTTTTGGAATCTAGCATGAGGGGCAATTACAACTCGTGGGGTAATCCACTGACCCTAAAGGCCACTTGTGGACAAGAAAACTCAGTTATCTGAGATTCTAAGCTCATAACACAGACCCCAAATGATTTTTTTTGACAAACATATTACCAGCATCGAAGAAAAAATACACACTCACTTGCATTCCATACCACAATACCCCCGCATGTTTTACAACACATATACCCCATCAAAAGTGATTAAGCATGATTACCCTAAAATTCTGACCGCCTATGCTCATTCTTTCAACAAGATTATGCACCTATGTCATCACCCACCAATTCACACACAAAGTCAATTAATCACACATGGTGGTTGAATTAATAGGCACAAACAACCATTTAGCACATGAAATTAAGGCAATGATACCCAATTTCAGATTTAAACCATTATTCAAACATGGGCAACCTAATTTAAAATAATACGAATTAAATTCAGATATGGATTTTATGTCTAAACACCATTCCCAACACGATTTCTAGTTTAATCATCCAAAACATGGCAAATTAGGGGTTTTTAAATCAAACAAAGACTTACCAAGATTTATGACTCAAGTGAAGAAGATGAAGGAGGTGACTAGGCATAAAACCCTAGGTTTCCAGAAACTCGCCGGCTAATAGATGTACGGTGACCGTCGGTGGTCGGATTCACGAGGCTGAGGGGTTGGCTTGGTTAATTTTGTAAGTTACGTCAAGAATGCGATCAAAATAATTTGAAAGCATTATTTATACCTTGACTGGATCAACTGAAACGTTAATGGGCCTGGACTCTACGAAACCCCAATTACGGGCCGTTGAGTGTTTTACGACCCATTAACCATGGTTTCGTAGAACATCCAAACCCTAGATTTCAAGACTAGGTTTCATGGACCAGTCTATGAGTCGTAAAGTGATTTACGACTCGTAGATTTGGTTGTATCGACCCCAACACTTAGCAAAATTTTCAGGAAACTTACCTGGGGTCCACGAGCCCCATTTACGACATGTAGTTTGATCAACGGATCATAAAGTTGGCTTATGGACTGGAGTGCATAATTGTTTTGCTCATTGGAAATCTCCACGAGATCGAGTACAGGTCGTGAAGTGTTTTATGGCCCGTAGACCCAGTCATAGAGACACTTCCTGATGCTCTTCTCAGTGAAAATGACTGATTTGGTCCTATACCTGCATACTCTTCATAGAATACATTGTTATCCTATATGGATCCAGCCTAATGTCCAAAATTACAATCAAAATACAAGAACAAACTTCCTATGAATCCAAAACTGAAAATAAACTTATAACTATACTATTATACAAAAAACCTTGGGTTGCCTCCCAAGCAGCACATGATTTATTGTCGTGGCACAACTTAGACAAATTGGTTACTCAAACTTCACCAATTGCCAGACTTTACTCTTCAAATCAACTGGATGCTTCATGGACTGGCAAATATTGAAGATGACTTATTTTTCATTTAATCTAAACTAGAGTTGACTTCATCATTTAATCTAAACTAGAGTTGACCGGCTTCCATATCCACTAGTGCTAGCCCAGTGGTTAGGAACGGTCTTCCCAAGATGATTGGGACATCGAAGTCAACTTTGCAATCTAGGAGCACAAAGTCTGCGGGGAATATGAACTTTTCATCTTTTACTAGCACATCATACATTATACCTATAGGCTTCTTCACCGTGTGATCTGCCACCAACAACCGCATGCTCGTTGGAGTAGGGGCTCCCTATCCAAGCTTCTTGTAGACACAAGGGCTTCAGATTAATGTTGGTACCTTGATCATATAGTGCCCTTGCGAACTCCACATCTCCAATGATTCAGGGTATGGTGACAACACCAGGATCTTCTCACTTCTGAACCGAGGACGACCTTGTTGTGATGGAATTACAATGCTGAAGCTCTTGGGAGAGCTCCTGACTCATAGTGTGCTTTTTAGGGACCAAGTCCTTCATGTACTTAGCATACCTTGAAATCTTCTCTAATGCCTCAATGAGAGGGATATTGATGGGGAGTTGCTTTAGCATGGAGAGAAAGTGCTTGAATTTGCCTTCCTCCTCCCTCTTTTTGATTATTTGGGGGAAAGGAGGAGAAGGCCTAGGAATGGACTTCAACTTCTGTGGTGCATCAACAGCTTCAATCACCCATCCTTGCCATGATCATCTCCTATTTTCGCATCCTTGGCCGCATCCATCTCCTCTCGAATATCTTTCTCATCAACTAGCATGGGAAGATCAATGGTGCTCTTGCCATCTTGAGTAGTAACAACCATATACTGCCCTTCATTTTTAGGATTCTAAATTGTGTTGCTAGGTAGTGTACCCCTTTGGTGCTAATTAAGTTGAGTCGACACTTGACCAAATTGTTGTTCCAGCTGTCGGATAGCCACAACGTGAGACTCTATTTTCTGATTAATACTCAAAATCTTTGATTTCATGCCCCTCAGAGTCTCATCCAGTGTCTCAGCTTTCTTCAATAGGCGATCAAATATCTCCTCAATTCTAGAAATACTTGCACTTGCATCATGATTATGTGGTAGCACAAAAGGACTATTCTTGGAACCTTCTCTGTGACCCCAATCTACATCTCTCTCTGGACCCTTGTTTCTGTCATAGTAACCTCCACAGTTGTCCCTGTAAGCTCCATCTCTATTAAAGTTCTGACCTTGGTTTCCTTGACATTGGAGCCAATAGTCCTAATTAGATCCTTGGGCGTTAGTCCAGAAACCCCCATCTGATCAGCAACAAAACATGCATCCTCATCATAATGTGGCTCATCATACATGGGTGCATGTGGGGGTTGATGAACCACTGCATTCACTTGCTCTTGGTTCTGCTTCAGCATCCCCTCCATACCTGTACGAATCTAGGCAAGCTCCTGCATAATTTCTTCATTGATCTTTGTTTGCTCCGGACCTACACTGACAACGCATGAACTTCTGGTAGACGCTTTGTCTCTCTACCCCCATGCAAGATTAGTCTTGACCACTCTTTCCATTCGCTCTGCAATCCTAAAAAATGGTTGATCCAAGTACATGCCCCCCATGACAGTGTTAGCACAGGCCTGACTTTTCTCATCAAGGGCACAGTAGAAGATCTCCACCAAAGCATCATCAACTATCTTGTGGTCAGGGACGCTCCTCAGGCATTTGGTGTAACACTCCCAAGTATGCTGATTAAGTCACCATGAAGTTGCTCAAAGTTGTTAATCTGGTCCTTCAACTCGAGCTTCTTCGATCTAGGGAAGTACCTCTCTAAAAAGGCCTTCTGTAAGTCTGTACAACTGATAAAATCTGCGGGAGCTCACATAGCCATAATGCTGCATTGCCTGTAAGAAACAATGGGAAGACACGAAGTACCACAACATCCACAGATAGATTTTGTGTTCCCATCACACTCTTCTAGACTAAAGCGACATTGTGTAGGTGGCTATGTGTATCCTCCGATGGTAAGCCCACAAATAGTGCACGGTTCTACAACATCTAAAGTAACCCACTCGAGAATGTAAACTTTGTGTCTGCTGATAGTGGTGGCAACACAATAGCTCTAGTCACCTACATAGCCATAGGATTCAGCTTGTACTGATTCCACTGGTAAGCATTGGCATTAAAATCCTGAGGCTGTGGAGCAATGTCCTCCAGAGGAGGTGCGTTCTCATTCTCAGCATCATCATTATCATTCCTTTTAGTGTTGGACTGGCCGCGTTATTGGCATTGTCTTTGTCACGCCACAAAGTTCCATTAAGGCGGATTGACACCCGTTGCTGATAAGGCTCGGGAGAACCAACATATAACCATGCACTTGCTATGAACATGATAAGGGGTTTCCATATTCAGCATGCATTCAAGAAGGTAGACAATAATAACAACCCAAAATGAAATGCATATGACTAGGCCCTTGGAGCCACAATGTCTAAAGTACGAGTCATGACCTCACTTTAATTTACATAGTCTACAAAGCCTCTAGATAAGGAACATTATCAGATAAGGGTCGGTACAGGTCCCACCTCATGACTAATTATACAATATAAAAATATAAGCTCTAGACACACAAAGCCCCAAACTAACGTGGAGCTTAGTAACAGTAGCTGAATATCCCGTACTCCTACTTGGGAGATCTACTAGCACCTATACCTGCAACATGAAATGCATGTCTCCCGTAAGTGACATCAGTATGAGATAATATGCTGAATATGTCAGGTAGAGAATACTGTATATGAAGTAAGAACTCAACTGAAATCATGCACTGACGCAAGGATAAGAGATCACCTTTAGTCATATTATTGAGTCATGTACTTTATGTCTTTTTTATTACTTTACCTTTCTTTACTGTATAATCTGTGCACGACATGTAATATAAATAGCCAACTGATCAGTGGTAAATAAATATTGGTATCGACCATGCTAGGCTTTCCTTTCAACCCTGGATACCCCCCGTAATGGGGTCGACCCATGCTAGGTAATTCTTCCACCTTTGGGCTACCGCCCATCAATAAGAAACTTACTTTATCTTTTGTTTACTTTTAAGATGATTCTTTTGATGGTCATAATATTAGAGCTGTAGGACCTGTGACATGTAAATGACCATACAAGACAATACCTTAATGAAAGGAGTAGGTTACACAAATAATGAAATGCGTAGGAGATGAAACAACTCATGAACTTTGTTTAGCAAAAAGAACTCATGTATCTTTGTATTCAAGTATGTACGCAGATTTGCAATGACTATGTATGAGAGCATATGAACATTTGATAGAGAAGAGACACAGTTATTAGGTATGTTGGAGTTGGTAAGTGCCTTTATGTGCCAAGAAAGAATCTAGATTTCATGCCAAGTACTACGAAATCGAGTAGCCTTACATACCTCGTTGTACGACCTCGTTATTTCCTCGAAGTAACCTTATTTTCCCCCAAATACTTATCTACAATATAGTAGGTGTTAAAACTAGTATTAGCAGCTAATAAGCACATCTTGGAAGCCTAATATCATAAAAAACAACACACAGGCAACAAGCGTGTAATTATCAATCTGAGCGTATTCTTTCAACCTTTTCGCCTCTAATCGTACTTTCTAATACACATTATCATATTCATATAATGTGCATCTTGTTTTAGTGCCATAATAGTCTCACAACAATCCACAAAGCACAATGCACATAACAATTATACACAACATACAAGTAGGCTGCATCACATTACGTCCCTTCACTACATTTCGATGTCAACAATTCCAAAACTATACGAACTTCAACCAAACTGTTCTCACAATACTTACACATAAAAAAATTCCTAAAATAGTCCAAAAACAGTTCTCAAATTAGGTGGAGGACGTGAGGCAATAGTCCTCAATCAATCAGCCCGCAATTTCTACTAACAACACATTTAGGATAACACACAAAAACTTGATTGTTTACGTGGAACAACATAGTTCAGCGACCTTTCTAAATCATTACAGAACTAAAACCCATTAAGAAAAACAACCTCACTTCATAATCACTCCAACCAAGAAGAATAAAGCTCCCAAATAAACAAGAAAAGTGTACAACAATCTTTGGAACATATGCTGTCCAAAATTTCAGCACAAGTATAACTAGCCTAGTCTCTTATTTTTCATCAAGAAACCATACTAAATATACAATTATCTTTACTTACCTTTACCTTTAAGGTTGAGAGCTTCTTTAAGAGTCTAGTAAGGTTTCTTGTGGCTGCTTTGTATGAGTTGAAAGAAAACGAAAAGAACTTAGGAAAATCAAATTTTTTTTGTCCAAGTTAAATGACTTAAGGAGCTACTTTTAATCCTTTTTAAAGGAAAAAATTTGGCCGACTTACTCATGTATTTTAAGCGTTATTTTATCCAGGTGGTGATGCAGCAACTTGGCCTTTTCATTAGGCCTAAATGGGTCTTTATTTGTTGGGCCTTGGCTGCCCACTTTCTCTTTTTCCTTTACTTTGTTTTGGCCCAAATCACCAAGTGAATTGTGAATGTACTTGGGCCCTTTTTATTCATCTTGGGCTGAAAATGTTGTCCATTTATGTTGCTAAAACACGGGCTAAAATTACACCCTTAACACAGACTTTATTCATCATCAGGCTTGGACAGATTTGGTGTTGGGCCTTGTCTCCGTCTACCTAGCCTAGTTAAGCTAAGTACATAGGTGACTCACCTACTAGCTTCCTAAGTCCTACAAACACCTCACTTCTCTCACTTCATTTAAGGCTGATCTCCTTAATTTGACTTATAACGTATATACGCTCACTCGTCTTAAATGTTAGACGTACACATAGTCCTCTAATTTGAAACTCAAGCACTTTTTTAAAATGGGTGTTGATTTGACCAAGCTATATCATGTTCCATTGCAAAGGAATAGTACATATAATATGTGGGGTGTTACATCCTCCCCCCTAGGAATATTCGTCCTTGAATGTAGCATAATTGGATAGCTTAACCAAGTTCAAACATGTACTTAAACAAACTTTTGACAACACAACAAGTATGCAAACACACGTACCTATTAATGCCCCAACTCTGCATGTTGCACTTTCTCTTAGCTTCAAATAAGTAAGGGTACTTAAATCTCATCGCTTCCTTAGCCTCCCATGTTATCTCTTTTGGTTGATGGTTCCTCTAAAGTACCTTTACTGAAGCTATTTCTTTATTCCTTAACTTCTTAACTTGATGATCCAGAATAGCAATAGGTACCTCTTCATAGGTGAGATCTTCTACAACCTGCACATCTCCAATAGGAGTGATACAAGAGGGTAACCTATGCATTTTCGATGCATTGAGACACGAAAAATTGGATGAACCATTGAAAGCTCTTGGGGTAGATCTAATTCATATGCAACCTGCTCGAACCTCTTAATAGTTTTATGTGGACCTATGTAACGCGGGCTCAGTTTTCCCTTCTTACCAAATCTCATAACACCTTTCATTGGGGACAGCTTTAAGAATACCCAATCTCCTACTGAGAATTCTAGTTCTCTCCTCCCAGCATCCGCATATAATTTGTGACGACTTTTGCCTGTTTCTAGCCGCTGTTGTATTACCCTAACTTTTTCCATGGCTTGTTGCACTAGATCTGGTCCAAGCAAGGTGGTTTCATCCACTTCAAAGCATCCAATTAGGGACCTACATTTCCTTCCATAGAAAGCTTCATAAGGTTCCATGTTGATGCTTGAATGGTAGCTATTATTATAGGCAAATTCAATAAGTGACAAATGGTCCACCCAATTACCCTTGAAGTCCAATGCATAAGCTTGCAACATATCTTCAACTGTTTGAATAGGGCATTCTGCTTGACTGTCTATTTGAAGGTGGAAAGTTGTACTCAAATTCGCCTGTGTCCCTAAACTCCTTTGGGAGGACTTCCAAAACTTTGTGGTGAATTGAGCTCCCCGATCAGATATAATGGAGATTGGTACCCCATGTAGCTTGATTATCTCTTTGAGGTATAACTTTGCATACTCTTAAGCTGTATAACCATTCTTAACTGCCAGGAAGTGTGCTGACTTTGTGAGTTGATCAACTATTACCCGTATGGAGTCAAACTTTATAAATGAGCGAGGCAACCCAGTAACCAAATCCATATTATCACATCCTATTTACATGTTGGAAGCTCTATACATTACATATAACCTCTCGACTTTTGGTGCTCTACTTTGACTTGTTGGCAATTTGGACATTATGCAACAAATTCTCTTAGGTCCTTTTTTATGCCTCCCCACCAAAACATTCCCTTCAGATCATGATACATCTTAGTTGATCTTGGATAGATAGAATATCTTGAATGATGGGTTTCTTCCATTATTCTCCTTCTTAGTCCATTGATATCAGGTACATATAATCTATTTTGGCAATAATGTACTCCATTTTGTGTAAGTTCAAAGCCTTTCATCGTACCTTGACTCACCTTTTCCTTAAGTCATTGTAGAAAAGGATCCTCGAACTGTTTTTATTTCACCACCATTATCAATGAAGACTCCGTAGCATTATGCACAACTACCCCTTCTTTTGGAGTTTCAAGAAGACAAACTCCCAAACTGGCTAGTTGACGTAGATCTTCAGCCGTTCATTGATTTCTCATGGTCTGGTCACTAATATTCATGATTGCCTTCTGACTCAGAGCATCGGCTAGCACATTTGCTTTCCCCGAATGGTATAGTATATCAATGTCATAATCCTTTATTAGCTCTAGCCATCTATACTATCTTAAATTTAGGTCTATCTGCTTAAAAATGTACTGCAAACTCTTATGATTAGTATATAAATCAACGTGAACCCTATACAAATAGCGGCACCATATTTTCAGAGCAAACATAACTACTGCTAGTTCAAGATCATATGTTGGATAGTTTTTATCATGTGGTTGTAGTTGTCTAGAGGCATAAGCATTTAACCTACCATGCTGTGTCAGTACACACCTTAAGCCAACTCATGAAGCATCGCAATGCACTCATACCTCTCAATGCCTTCTAGAAGTACTAGCACAAGTGCTGAAGTTAGCTTATTTTTCAGCTTAGCTTATTTTTCAGCTCTTAGAAGGTCCTTTCACATGCATCATTCCATTGGAATTTGGTTGCTTTATGTGTCAACTTTTTAGAGGTGCAGAAATGGAAGAAAAAACTTTGATGAATCTCTATATGACCCAAGAATATCAGTGATTTTAACTAAAATTAACATTTAGAAAACTTGGCATAGAACTGTCAATCACGAAGAACTTGTAATACGTGTCGTAAGTGATTTGCATGGTCCTCTTCTGATCTTGAATATACCAAAATATCATCTATAAATACTATCACGAACACATCCAAGAATGGCTTGAAGACCTTATTCATCAAATCCATAAAAACTGCTGGTGCATTTGTTAGCCCAAATGATATAACAAGAAATTCAAAGTGACCATAGCGTGTCCTGAAAGCTATCTTGGGTATATCTTTCTCCTTTACTCTCACCTGGTGATAACCTGATCTCAAATCAATTTTTGAAAATCATTTGGCACCCTGTAATTGATCGAATAAATCCTTAATCTTGGGGACGGGGTATTTGTTCTTAATTGTCACCCTATTCAATTTCCGATAGTCGATACACATTCTCAAGGTGCCATCTTTTTTTACATACAAATAACACTAGTGCACCCCAAGGGGACAAACTAGGTCTTATAAAACCCTTCTCCAATAAGTCTTTTAACTGCTCCTTTAATTCACGTAATTCTGTCGAGGCCAGTTTATATGGAGGGATGGGAATAGGTTGAGTTCCTAGAAGTAAGTCAATACAAAAATCTACTTCTTGTTCTGGAGGTAAACATGGAAGATTTTCAGGGAACACATCAACAAATTCATTCACTACTGGAACTGATTGAAGAGTTGGTGATTCTGCCTCCATATCCCTCACTCTAACTAAATGACATATATATCCCTTAGAAATCATCTTTCTTGACTTAAAATAAGAGATATCCTTTGGTGCTCCAACATTGCCTTCCCATTCTAGAACTGCCTCATTTGGAAAATGGAAGTAAACCCTCCTACTTCGGCAATCCATGGTGGCAAAGTAAGAAGCTAACCAATCCATACCCATTATAACATCAAAGTCCACCATTTCTAGCTCAATAAGGTTAGCCAATGTGTCATGGTTAAAAATAGTTACTACATAGTCATAGTAAACCCTTTTAGCGATTCATTGATTGATGTAGACAATTCAAATGGTTTATTCAATAATTTGGGTGTTTTCTTAAGCTTCCCAGCAACTAGTGGGGTAATGTATGATAGTGTAGAACTAGGGTCAATTAATGCATATACATTATGTGAAAAGATGGACAATGTACCTGTGACAACATCGGGTGAAGCTTCCAAATTTTGCCGACTCCCCAGAGCATAAGTGCGATTCTGGACTACGCTAGAGCTAGCTGCCCCTCTAACACCTCTACCACGACCTGTAAGTGCTTGCTAACCCTTAGCTAATAGAGGAACTGATGATGATGATGCAACAACTGACCCAACAGATTGTGCTATATCACCCATATATCTCCTCGGGTATTCTCTCATCATATACCCTGGCGCATCACACTAATAACAAACATCTTTCCCAACACGACATGTACCTAAGTGAATTCTCCCACATTGTTTGCAAGGCTTCCTAGGAGTAATTTGCTGGCTTGCCGAATATCCCATTGTCCGTGCCCCTTGTCCCTCACTTCTTTGACCAAACTGATTATTTCTAGACCCTTAGAGTTGTGGTGGAGCACTAGTTGCAGAGTAGGAGAATGATGGCCTAGGTGGTGTATTAGCAAATCGAGGTCTAAAATCAACTTGGGATGGCATAAACTGCCCCGTAGATCTGTCCCTCTTGGACTGCCCTCGTTCTAACTCTTGTGTCCTTCTCCTTTGCCTCTGATCCTCCAGTTTCTATGCAAAAGCTTGGATCCTCTCTATTTCCATGTCTTTATTTAGGGCAACAATGTTATAGTCTCTAACCAGATACGAATCTAATCTATCCACATATCGATGAACTATATCTGTCATAGTAGCAACTACATTAGGAGCATACTTGGACAAGAAATTAAATTGAAGGCTATACTCCCTCACATTCATAATCCCTTGCTGGAGATTCAAGAATTGATAGGCACGAGCCTCTCAGATCTCTAATGGCAAGTAATGGTCAAGAAATGCCTTTTTGAACTCCTTCCAGGTAGTTGGAGGTGCACCTATATCCTTGGATTTCTTGCAAGCTTCATACCACAATATAACTGCACCCTTCAATCTATATGTTTCTAACTCAACATCTTTTGTACCACTCATATGCATAACGTCTAAAGTGCGTTGGATCTGATTAATAAAATCTTGTATATTCATTAGGATCCGACCTGGTGAAGGATGGAGGATCCAAATTAAGTAAGTCACGTATCCTCATGCTAGCTACCCTATTCGCACCACCTGCACCTATAACTGGGCCTTCTTGTCTTTGACCTTGGCCAGTAACTATACAAGTCAATAGCTTGATTGGATATCTTAGATCCTGCACGGTAGCATCGATAGGTGGTTCTGGGGGAATTTCACTACTTCTTGGTTCATCAGGAGCTTTAGGAGTTGGAGATGTCTGCGATAAAGACTCATCTTAAGTCTCATTTCATTGTCTCACCCGACTGGGTATACCAACTACCACTTCTACTTCCTTACCTTTGCCTTTGTTTTTGCTGGTTTCAGGCATACTTGCTGTACAAAACAATTTAGAGGTTAGACATAATCCATCTATTACGCTTGGCTCTGTGGCACGATCTAAAGAATGAAAAGAAAGTGATAACTCCTAAATGCCTCATAGCTTCCTTTTTATAAATATGGTGCACAACACATTCATAAACAAGACTCTACATAGACATAGCTTTGTATACTCCATAGGACACCCCACTCTGGTATCACTTTTGTCACGCCCCAAAGTTCCATTAAGGCGGACTGGCACTCATTGCCGATAAGGCTCGGGAGAACCAATTACCGGTAACAAGAACCAACATATAACCATGCACTTGCTATGAACATTATAAGGGGTTTCCATATTCATCCTAGATTCAAGAAGTTAGACAATAATAACAACCCAAAAGGAAATGCATATGACTAGGCTGTTGGAGCCACAATGTCTAAAGTACGAGTCATGACAACACGTTAATTTACAAAGTCGACAAAGCCTCTATATAAGGAATAGTATCAGATAAAGGTTGGGATAGGCCCCGCCTCATGACTAACTATACAATACAAAAATATAAGATCTAGACACACAAAGCCCCGAAGCAACCTGAAGCTTAGTAACAACAACTGGATGTCCTGTACTCCTACTGCGGAGATCTACTAGCACATATACCTGCAACATGAAATGCAGGTCCCCTGTAAGGGACGTTAGTATGAGATAATGTACTGAATATATAAGGCAAGGAATACTGTATATGAAGTAAGAACTCAAATGAAATCATGCACTGTTTTAAGGATAATAGACAACCTTTAGTCATATTGTGGAGTCATGTACTTTATGTCCTTTTTATTACTTTACCTTTATTTACTATATAATTTGTGTACAACATATAATACAAATAACCAGTTGATCAGTGGTAATCAATATTGGGATCGACCCCATGCTAGGCTTTCCTTTCATCCCTGGGATACCTCTCGTAATAGGATTGACCCATGTTAGGTGATTCTTCCACCCTTGGGCTACCACCCATCAATAAGAAACTTACTTTATCTGTTATTTACTTTAAGATGATTCTTTTGATGGTCATAATATTGGAGCTGTTGGACTTGTGACATATAAATGACCATACAAGACAATACTATAATGAAAGAAGTAGGTTACATAAATAATGAAATGCATAGGAGATGAAACAACTCATGAACTTTGTTTAGCAAAAAAACTCATGTATCTTGGTACCTAATTATGTATGTAGATTTGCAATGACTATGTATGGGAGCATATGAACATGTGATAGAGTGGAGACGTGGTTATTAGGTATGTCAGAGTTGGTAAGTGCCTTTATGTGCCAAGGAAGAATCTAGATTTCATGCAAAGTAATACGAAATCGAGTAGGCTTACATACCTCATTGTGCGACCTCATTATTACCTCGAAGTAACCTCATTTTCTCCCAAATACTTATCTACAATATAGTAGGTGATAAAACTAGTATCAGTAGCTAATAAACACATCTTGGCAGCCCAATCTCATAAAAAAACAACATATGGGCAGAAAGCGTGTAATTATCAATCCGAGCGTATTCGTTTAACCTTTCCGCCTCTAATCATATTTTCTAATACACATTCTCATATACATATCATGTGCAGCTTGTTTTAGTGCCATAATAGTATCACAACATCCCATAAAGCACAATACATAACAATCATACACAACATACAAGTAGGCAATATCACATTACGTCCCTTCGCTACATTTTGTCTTCAACAATTCTAAACTTGTACCAACTTCGACCAAACTGTTCTCACAATACTTACACATAATAACAATCCAAAATAGTTCTCAAAATAGGTAGAGGATGTGAGACAATAGTCCTCAATCAATCAGCCTGCAATTTCAACTATCAACACATTTAGGATAACATACTAAAACTCGATTGTTTACGTAGAACAAAATAGTGCAACGAACTTTCTACATCATTACATAACTAAAACTCATTAATAACAACAACCTCCCTTCATAATCAATCCATCTAAGAAGAGTAAAGCTCCCAAATAAACAAGAAAAGTGTACAACAATCTTTGGAACACATGCTGTCCAAAATTTCAGCACAAGTATAACCAGCCTAGTCTCTTATTTTTCATGAAGAAACCATACTAAATATGCAAGTATCTTTACTTGCCTTTACCTTCAAGGTTGAGAGCTACTTTAAGAACCTTAGTAAGGTTTTTTGTGGTTGCTTTGTATGAGTTGAAAGAGAGCAAAAAGAACTTAGCAAAATTAGATTTTCTTGTCCAAGTTAAATGACTTAAGGAGCTGCTTTTAATCCTTTTTAAAGGGACAATTTAGGCTGACTTACTCTTGTATTTTAAGCCTTATTTTATCAAGGTGGTGATGCAACAACTTGGCCATTTCACTTGGGCCTAAATGGGTCTTAATTTGTTGGGCCGTGGCTGCCCACTTTTCTCTTTTTTCCTTCACTTTGTTTTGGCCCAAATTACCAAGTGAATTGTGAATGTACTTGGGCCCTTTTTATTCATCTTGGGCTGAAAATATTGTCCATTTATGATGCTAAAACACGTTCTAAAATTACACCCTTAACACGGACTTTATTTGTTATCAGACTTGGACAAATTTGGTGTCGGGCCTCTTCTCCATCTACGTAGCCTAGTTAAGCTTAGTACATAGGTGACTCACTGACTAGCTTCCTAAGTCCTACAAGCACCTCACTTCTCTCACTTCATTTAAGGCCGTGATCTCCTCAATTTGACTTAAAATGTATATACACTCACTCGTCTTAAACGTTAGACGTACACATAGTCCTCTTATCTAAAACTCAAGCACTTTTTAAAAATGGGTGCTGATTTGACCAAACTATATCATGTTCCATTTGCATAGGAATATTACATGTAAGATGTGGGCTGTTACAGTCTTGGGCCATTCTTCTCAATGTTTGGTGGATCTCTGGGTGAAACAGAGTTAAGGATTGCCTTGATTCCGAGTGTTGGGCATACACTACACTTACACCCTTAATAAGAATAAAAAATAACAAACAAAAGTAAGATAAGTGAACTAAGGATTAACACCCGAATTACTTATGAATTCACTAAGTGTAGCCGTATTCCTCAGTAACGGTGCCAAAATCTTGATATCGCCCAAAATACACCTCCTTTTTAGAGGATAAAGCAGTTGTTTTCAAGAAATAACACCTAACAAAGGTTAGGGTCGAACCTATAGGGAATACGTAGACTCAAAAGAATTCACCGATTGCAATTCGAATGGTTAACCAACGTACTTGCCCAAGAAGAGGGGTTTGCAATAATCAATGAAGAATATAACTAAACTATCAGAAGGGATCAGTCAACATGGAGAGAAACTAGGGTATTGTGTTTCCCATGATTCCCTAACTTAGTATCACCAGATAACCTAATTCTTTTCTAGTGTATAACATGCAAAACGGTAAGTTATGGTCACCAAGTGCTTTGGTCAAAGGTGAGAGGTGAATTTCATGTGACATGGCGCATATCCATAGTGTGCATTACTAACTCTTACCCATTAGTCCTAGTACAACCTCCCCTTGGCCCAGTTGGTTAATTAGATGAGAACATATCAATCGAATCCTTTTAATTAATCTCTTTTCTATTCATTCCTATCTTGGTCTAGTCAGTAACACTAGGCGGAATCTATTGTTGGCCACCACTAGAAAACAAGCAAAATAAAGAGAGTTAATTAATACATGCATATTCACCTTCCAAGAATTATGAATTATCTGGTTTTACGTTATTAGTTTTTCATGGTTCCCATAACCCTAGTTGTGGATTTGCTACTCATGCTTTATGTAGATGCAATAATTATGGATTGAGAAAACATAATTGAACACTTGTACGATAGAATTATGAACAAGCAAATCCAACTTCAATAAGAATCACAAGCTTAAAGATGAAATTCAAACACAAGTGTTCTCAAAGACTCTCCAATATGATCTTACAATTTTCTCTCTCTAAATACTGAGTTCTCTGAGTACTAGGGGAAAACTTATGAAAAATAACCTAAAAACCTATTTATAATAAGTAAAATACAAGTCCTAAACAAAATAGAAAAACTGGTCGGCACGCTATATGAAAGGGTTTATGGCCTGTATTGCATTCAATGGCCCGTAATTGGGGTCTCGTACTCAACTGCTGGAAATTTGGACTTCAATTGTACGACACCCCTCTATGACTCGTAAAGTGGTTTACTACCCATAAAGGGGATTTTATCTGATGAAACTTTAGAAAGTCCTAATCTCTGATCCTCAGGGAATGAACCATCTTCTACGACTTGTTAAACCTT
The DNA here is from genome assembly GCA_026153255.1 of Solanum medicagineum. NCBI lineage: Eukaryota > Viridiplantae > Streptophyta > Magnoliopsida > Solanales > Solanaceae > Solanum > Solanum medicagineum. Next base: position 16,742 of record JAPFFP010105945.1, read on the forward strand.
CTGTGGCTCAACTGCATGTTCATAGAATAAACTTCAGAAAACAAAGCCTCACTGGAATTGTTCACAAAACCACCCTAAGGCCCGTGGAATGATCTACGACCGTAGAGGGTCTCGTATAACAGCAAAAATCAGCAATTTCTACAATTTTCCCCAAAATCAAGGCCAACCTATAATCCTACAGAAATACTTAAACCAACTAAAATCGCATTGAGAACATACCAAATTCCAAGTTTTGAGCATCAAAAGTATTGTATTCTAGCAGTTCTGTCCCACTTATGATGATATTTTCATATTCAATGCTTGGGACTACATAAAATCACTCACTCTCAAAAAAGACATTCAAATACCATGCTCAATACTATATGTTTTCCCCTATACTCATAACTATGACCGTCGACTTCTTGGAGTAGGATCACTTTAGGACTTTATTAGCTTGTAACTTAGGCTGAGGGGGCTTTGTATGATGTTTTTGGGAACACAATGACTAAATGCCCTCCTTGACACTATATTTTTCTACACTTTTACCCTACCAACACTGTCTTTTTCCACTTCATTCACCCTTTCCCCTATTTCAAGCTTTTCTGGGTCTCTTACTCTTATCTTTTACTCTTTGCCCTTTTGTTTTCACATCATTTTTTTTCTTTTAGCTCATTGATTAGGCATCTACTCATTTTGTGTGATAACCCTTACGCCAGCCACCCTCAACTTAGGCTTTTGGCTGAGTTAAGGTGCACAATATCCAACCTATGAACCAGGACCATATTTGGTAGACACCCTCTACTTAAGCTTCTTGCCTCAGTCAAGATGCACAATATTTATGAAAGGACCAGGGCCAATATCAAGATTTTACATTTAACAAGGCTAGGTAACTTAGGTTTTTACAAAGATATGGGTACATGCAAGGCTCAAACATTGGGATCAAGAGATACATTACATATTTAGTTGGTTACTTAGGTTAAGTAGACTAATATGAACAACGGCCTAAGATCCTTTCCTAACCAGTGAACCTATAGTCTAAGACAGAGTAACAAGGCAAGTTCTGAATTGAAACACAACATAAGAATTTAGCAAAGGAAGCTCACATACACATTGAACTGATTACACTATTAACCAAGACTCTCAGATCATGATTTTCATCACAATTTATCCACACTTATCAGAACAAGCACTGTCAAATAATCAAACATGCGTGATTGCTATCAAGACTAACTAACAAAAATTTTAGTGGGTATAATTTTTTCCACAAAACAAACATATGCCATAGACATCAGTACTATATGCTGCTACTACTACTACCTACATATTCTAAACATGCAAGTGCAACAGAAAGTAAATATCCTTAGGGAAAAAGAACACAGGCAAGAAAACCCCTTTAATTCAAAATCTGGGATAGCATAGGCCAAGGTTGCTCAGACTTTATTGAGGCCTATAACTACCCATACCCCATCGAAAATAATTTACATTGTCCTCAATGGACAAAATCAAATTTTAAAGCACAAAAGGTCAAAAAGGAATATACCTGGGCGCCAAAGCACTGGATTCTGGCTGAGTTTGACCACCCTTAAACTGCCTGGTGGCCTTCTCAGTAGCAGGATCATATCCGAAAGGTCTAACACCCCTTACTCTTTATAGCTCACGATCTTGCTACATTTCTTTCATCTCGCATTGAGCGTATCCTGGAGAGCTCATACTCCTTCTCTCTGTCAACCCTGTCTGTAGTCTCATTGTATCAGGATCATCAATGCGAGGCCTCTCCCTAAGGTAAGTGAATGATGTATCCTCTATAGAAAATAAGTCTACTACCAACTTTGCGGGATCGGCCGGTGGGAACATAATTGGTGCTGCTAATGCTGTTGTCATATCTACCTGGAGCTGCTGGATCTCTGTTTGAATGGCCGTCATATCTACAGGTCATGCTGAGCTGAGGCTCTGCTGTACTCGCTGCTCAAATGCATCAATATAACTATCCACAGTTGTACGTTTCTCTTGATTAGCGGCAACCACGAATGCCTGTATACGAGCCTCAACCTCTAAAATGGCCTGGTGGATCTAGGGCCAAATCTACTGTAATAACTTAGTTAACTGTGACTTAGTGAGGGCTTGCCTCTATGCCATGGCCTGAATAGAAGCTGCTGACACATAGACCATGCTAGTCAATGCATCGGTACGGTCACGACATCTGAGGCAGTAATAGTAGTGGGCCCCCTCTCCACATCAGCCTCAGTCTGTGGGGGCCTCTCAACAGTGGGAGCAGTAGTAGTGGTGGTGGATGGAGGCTCAGGCAGTGGCTCCATAAAGAACATCTCTGACATCTAAGCCGAAGGGCACAGTGCTTTTTAGAGGGCCACAGGATTGTCATCAAGATTTATCAGGCTGGAGTCTAAGGTCAGCTGAACCTCAATCAAGGAGTCCAAGTAATGTATTATCTCTACCCCTGA
>JAPFFP010105956.1:0-19178 GCA_026153255.1 Solanum medicagineum
TGCATCCATATTAGGCTAAAAATCTTCATGGCTACCCTCCTTGTGTACGTATCTTTTACATTTGGGGACGAATGTTCCCAAGTGGGAGACATTGTGAAACCCTGTAACTTTATGCTCTTGTCTATCCATGTTTCAAGCCTCATTTGGTTAGGTTGGGTGTGTACTAGATTCATGAGAGACTGCTAGTAGCTAAACGAGTTCAAGACTTACCTCCAAGTTGAGTTTTGGGTGTTTTTCATATAAGGGTCAACTTTAAACTAGCATAACTCTTAGACTATTTTGAACTAGGTGTCCGACAACATGTAAAATGAAGTCCCTCTGAGTTATCTTTTCAACACATTTTGTTTCACCTCATTCCAACATCGGACGAAGGAGTTATGACCATTTTCGTGAGACCCTCCCGTGTAGTGAAGTCCCACGGGCACCCAAACGGGCAGTGTGGTCTTATACGGCTCGTGTGAAGGGGTACGGGCTGTATCACCTGGTTGTGTGGTGTCCAATGACATTTTCTTGACTATGTGAGGTGGGACGGACCAGTACACGGTCTGTAACACTACATGGTCCGTGAAAGTGGCCGTCAAAGTGACGAGACGTCAATTTTTCAAAGTTTCCAGACATCAATTTTTTTCACTAATTCTATTCACGCGGGCACTCCACATGACCTATGGAGTGCCACACGGCCAGTGAAGTCTCCAGTGATATGACACTTTGCCATTTTTTCCATCCGTTCTCTAATGGTATTTTCGTAACTTTTCTGTCTTTTTAGGCTATTTTAACCTTCCTAGAAGACCTTAACTTTAATCTTAAGGACCCATTTCATTACTCTCATCTTAATGACACTCTCAAATCATCTAAATAGTCTCCCTCAAGCTCCAATTAAATTTCAAGGAAACATAAGGACAAGATTGGATTCCAAGAACATTTCCAAGCCTCCATTCCCAATCTCAATTCAAAGCAACTCTAGACATAAGGTATGTGGTGTTGAACTATTGGGTCCTTCCATCCATGGTGCCTAAGCCCTCTTTTTATTATTATTGCACAATTTGAAGTTAATTTTACATATCGGTCTTATATATTAAGAAATTTACTGCATAATGACTTTAGTTCATGAAATTATGGTTGTTTTAGCAAGTTTTGAGCTTTAAATCTTTGATCTAATGTTTGTATTGATAAGGGGTTTTGATCTGAATGTATGGGGAGTGTTGCAAGGTAATAATTAAAGGATTTACCATTGATTTTCCTACATGATTTTATCTCTAAATTGCATGCTCTTTTACCCCTATTACACCCCCTAATATGTTTGATAAAACGTCCGGTCATTCTTTCTTGAGGAATTGAAGGTCCAAAGCATGGGATATGATATGAATGATGTTATGATGATGAAATGACCTTATGTACATGATTATTTCTACAAAATGTGTTGCATTATAGCTTATGATGAATCCTATGTAATGTGTTGAACTAGACCATGCCCAATCCGAGGGGATAATAGCCCAGGTAACCATGTGAGGTGTTTATATTTCAACACCTAGGATGATTGGGGTGTGAACATCATCAACCGAGTTGGGGTTAGTACTCATCAACATATGAGGGGTTTATACTTCACCATCTGGGATGATTGGGGTGTGACCATCATCAACTGACTTGGGGGTTTGTACTCATCAACCCTATAAGGGGTTTATACCTCGCCACCTAGGATGATTTGGTTTTGAGAAATATCAACTATGTGAGGGGTTTATACCTCACCACCTAGGATGATTGGGGTGTGACCATCATCAACCAACAAAGGTTTGAAAGCTAGGATTTTCTCTTCTTCACATATGATATTTTATACGAGCATGATTTACTCAATCTATTTTTATTCTAGCAATGATCATACATGCAATATTACTATATTATGCTTATTATCTATTGATAAGCATTTTGGTTATGACGCCTATTCCTTATTGCATTGCATCACAGATATTTAGTACATTTAAACTTACTAATGCATACTCTTGCCTACATGATGTCACCATGTAGGAACCGGTGCCCAAGTTGATCCTCATCCTCCACGTGGTTAGGCGGTGCTATTCAAAGCTTGTTGGTGAGTCCTCCATTTCTGAGACCTCAGTCTATGTTGCTACTAACTATGTATTAAGATTCTCTTTACTTAATCATTTGCCTAAGACTGCAAGGGTGAGCCCGATTGTATGTCTTGGGCCCTGCTGTTATCTATGTAGTAGAGGTGTTGTTGGACAAAACTATGTATTTATTCCATGAGTTGATTCTAATATCTCTTGCTAACTTTAGGAAGGATGAATCACTACCTAAAGGAATCTATTTGATTCTCTCCCAATTGGTTGGACCATAGGTGCGATGATTTGCTTCATGGGCGAGGTCTCTGGTTCAAGTACAGGATGGTCCAGCTGCACCAGGGAAAAGAATATAAGAAGCATTTGACTACTTCATGCATGCTCCACTTAGCTCGGGGGGATATAACTCAGTTGGTAGAGCTCCGCTCTTGCAATTGGGTCATAGCGTTAATGATAGTATCTTGTACTTGAACCGGTGGCTCACATTTTCTAAGTAATGGGGAAGAGGACAGAAATTTGCCACTGAAGTACTCTACCGAGAAAAACATGGGCTGTCAAGAATGTTGAGGAGGTAGGATGGGCAGTAGGTCAGATCTAGTAGACACTAGTTGGAGTCGACGGCTCTCCCAGGCTTCCTCATCTGAGATCTCTATGTTATGACAAGTCCTCCCTTAGCTCATTTTTCTCTTATTTCTATTCTTCAAATTTCATTTAATTGTTCCACGACCATGGATGTATAATGATATGCTATGAGGCTTGTTTGGCGGTCCTTCGGGTTCCCCATTCACCGTTCACGTCTAGGCCCGAGGTTTGGGTCGTAATAACTTCAGAATCATATTGTCATTAATATCATATCTCATGCTTTGGACCTTTAATTCCTCAAGAAACAATATCTGGACATTTTATCAGACACTCAGAGGGTGTGTAATGCAAGTATAAAACCATGAAAAATAGAGATGAAATCATACAAGAAAATCCATTCTAAAACCATTAATCAACACCTTGCAACACCCCAAAGCAATATACATCAAAAGCCTTTCTCAAATCTTACAATAGATCAAAGATTTATCGCTTAAAACATTGCAGAATAGTCAAAACTTTACATAGCTATAACACAGTGTGCAGTGAATTTCATAATAACCAAGACCCATTTGTACAGAAACTTTAAATCGTGCAATTTTAGTAAAAAGTAGGCTTGGGTATCATTGGTGAAAGGAACTTATTAAAGAAACCAACATACCTTAGTTTAGAGATGATCTTGGTGAAGATTGGAGATGGAGACTTTAACCTTGAAAAAGAACATTGAAGAAAAAACCTTAGCTTAGGATGAGGGTTTGGAACTTTAATTTGGGGAGTGAAAATATGGCTAAGTGTTTTAGTGAGTATTGATTAATGTTTAGGATGATATGAGGGTGAAATAAGGCTAAGTATGAGTAAAAACACATTTGGGAACACTTAGTGCCAAGACCCCAAAGCCTTAGACCGAGATACAAATCACTTGCAACAAAATACACAGGTCAGTGATGTGGACCTATCGCAGAGGCCGAATTAATACATGACCGCGACAACTGCGCGTCGTGGTGCTATCGTGGATCATCTCTAGAAATTGAAATTTTAACTGTTTGAAATTATGATTCTATTGCTCTAAAGTCGGAGTTAGTCCCTCTTCCCCTTGAACAAGTATATGAGGTCAAATTTTCTAAATAGCAAACAAATTTTGAGATATATGGAATTTCAAATTTCGGGCATTCCGAGGCATAATTTCAGGCACTTTTTGTGGTCGTTTCAGTATAACCTCATAATAGTAATCTTTTTTAGTGTAAAATGAAGAAATAGTAAGATAAATTCACCCAAGTCCTAGGTTTGGTAAATAGATGGCTTTCACCACGTTACTAGGTTCACCTCTGTACTAACCCTTACCATGGTCTCAGATTTAGCCATTCCTAGGTTCATTCAGGCTAATTGGATGAGTGTAATCACGTCAAATCTTTGTTTTTTTAACTCTATGCCAATTTGTTACCCTGTAGGTTCAATAAGTAAGAATAAAGTGAGTTCTAAGATAGGCCTCTCTTAAAAAGCAATCAAAATAAAGAGATAAGCAATACATGCATGCACACTATCCAAGGAATATCAATTATTCAATTTTACTTTGTTAATTCATTATGGTTCGCACAACCCTAGTTGTGGGTTTAGCTACTCATATTTGTTGTATTAGACTCATACTTGGTCTTTGTAGTTGCCAATTCACCTCCACTACTCTTCATATCATCTACTAACACCATCTGTGGTTCTTGCATCAAACCATAACCTGTAGATGCGCTTGTAAAAGGCAAAAATCATAACAGGTCTGCAACACTAGGCAAAAATTATAGTGAATCCTTTTTCCTGGAAAGGTAAACACAAATACACATCAAATCTACTAAAATCTGCCTGCAAACACACAAATTTTCAAGTTTAAAGCATCAAAAGTCCTATATTTTGTGGCACATCAGGAGGTTTATAACCATTACTCTTGACTAAAAGGACTATGGAGTTACTACATTGGTTCAAAATCTAAATTATAGTATAAGTTCAAATCTTCTTCATCTTAGTTGTATAACCATAGACAATCAAGAATGGAGTTTGAGATCATACACGACAACCCTATGATAATACTAATCCCAATAATGATAGGAGTGATCAAATTCAAGGAAAAAGCATCAAAGAGGGTCTATTCACTGGTTCCACTTCAAATTTCAGAAGAACCAATCATGATAGGATTGACTAAATTCAAGGAACAAGCATCAAAGAGGGTCTATTCACCGGTTCCACTTCAAATTTCAGAAGAATAGAATAACCATAAAATCAATAGGGCTTAATAAAATTGAATCACTTCAACGATTTCCCATAGTTTTAAACCCCCTATAAACTGAAAAAATAACATGCCCATACCCAATCATTCATAAATTTCACAATGACATGGGTTCGAACAATAAAAAATAAGAATGAAGAGATAAGAACATACCTGAATAGTAGAGAAGAGTGAAAGAAGCATTGATATTAAAGACAACTGATGCAAACACAATGGTGACAAGTTTTCTCAGCTCGGAGAGACTATGTGTGAAGAGATGGAGAGTAAAAGCAAAGAGAAAGAAAGAAAAACCTTTTCATGTAAAGTGAAGCGGTTGGAAGAGGTGAGTCGCCAATGCCTGACTTCCCTTGTTGAACACATTTGACGATGCACTTAATGTGCTCAAGACCGCTAAACTGTTAATTAGGCCAAGGAGTTTGAGAACAAAAAAGATGGGCCAATTAGACATCACCTAACATATTCGACGATGCATTGAATGTGCATGAGTCCATTGAACTTACCAGTTGCCCATATGCCATCTCTCCTTCAAAAGAAGATTAAAGAATGGCTCGCCGAGTACACTTCATGATGCATCGAGTGTGCACTAGTTGCCAAGCTCTGATATTTTCTGATTCCTTTTTGTTTACCTACAAAATCGATACATGTTATTAAAAATCATTAACACCTTGGGTTACCTCCCAAGTATTGCGTTATTTAACGTCGTGGCATGACATAGTCCATTGTAATCAAGGTTCATCAACATACAAGACCTCTACCACCCAGACACTTAGTGGCTTACCAAAATATATCATCAATCACTGACCATTCACTTTGAGTCATTTCCCGTTTGCATTCTCAATTTCCAAGTCTCCTCCACTCAAAACTTGGACTCCTTTTAATAGCCTGAATCATCTAGATTTCAATTTACTCGAAAAATATCCTCAATCATGAATTGTGCAATAATATTGAATCTACAACTTTCAAATCTCTTTGAAAAATCTTTAGGCCATGCCATCTTTTCATTTTCTCCTTGTACAAGGTTGAACTCTCATAACCCTCACTCTAAATTCATCCATTAAGTGAAGTTAACGCAAGCATGCATTAATAACATCATCCTTATCAAAGTTCAACCTCTTCAATACCCTCAAGGATCGATGTTTCAGCTTCACCGGTAGATGACAAGCCTTCCCAAATACAAGCTGGTACTGGGACATTCCAATCGAGGTCGTGTATGTGGTGTAGTAAGCCTACAATGCATTATCAAGTTTCCTTAACAAATCAGTCCGATTGCCATTCATCGTCGTGGCAAGTATGCTTTTGATTTTGTTAATCGATAACTCCATTTGACCATTTCTTTGAGGAGGGTATGGGTTTGGAGCCCCATGCTTCACCCCATACTTGCTAAGCAAGGATCCAAGCATCCTATTGCAAAAATGTAAACCACCATCACTAATTATGGCACGAGGTATGCGAAATCAAGTCAATATGTTCTTCATGAAATTTATAACACCCTTACTATCATTTACAAGTAATTCCACTACTTCGACCTACTTAGACACATAGTCAACCGCTACAAAAATTTAACGGTTTCTATATGAACTCATAAACTGGTACTATTTGATACCTCACATATCAAATAATTCCACCTCTAAGAATAGGGGTGAGAGAAAACTCGTGCTTCCTAGAGATATTACCTTGCAATTGGCATTGGGGGCACGCCTTGAGAAATGCATGAGCATTATGATGTAGAGAAGGCAAAAAATAACCGCTCAACAGCACCTTTGATGTCGTACAAACACCTCCATAATGACCACCTGTGGGTGATGCCTGACATTTTTCAAAAAGCTCTTTCATCAATGACTTACGGACATATCTTCTTATGATATTATCTTTGCATTTCCAAAACAAATAGGGATTATCTCAAAACTACCATTTCACATGAAACAAAAATTTTATCCTTTGATTACGATTCAATAAATTTGGAATGACCCTTCACATAAGGTAATTTGTAAAATCAACATATCATGGAGTTATGCTCTACCGCACAACCATGAAGAACTCATTTTAAAAGCATTAGTCAACATCATTCTCACCAACATCAACAATATTTGATTCAAGGTGGAAAAGATGATCAGCGATTAGGTTTCCACACCCCTTCCAATCTTTGACCTCGAAGTGCAACAGTAATATCCACCTAATCAACCTTGGCTTAGACTCATTTTTGTCCATCAAATACCTACTAGCAACATGGTCTATATGAATAAAAACTTTGAACCCCATTAGGTATAATGACCGAAACATAAGGCCTAGTCACAACATCGCGAATAAGGAACCCAAAGATACCTCACCCAAGCCGCTTATCATTTATCTCGTATTCATAGGTAATTAAACGTCATATTGTGGGAATTAAAAGTGCAGAAGTGACTAGGGAACATTAATATTTTCAAAATCAAAAGAAAACATCTCAATTAAAGCCATATCGTCCTAACATACCATTCAAAAGAAGGCATAGCAGGGACCAAAATACAATCACGGTTCCCTAAAAGTAGAGACATGAAAACAAGATAGAAAGTAAAAGTCTCTCAAGAACATCTCTAAATACATAATCTTCTCAAAGATACAAAGAATGAAGTAAGAGATGTAATCCCCAAATTTAGTGGCTCACTAATCAACTACTAGTCTCTAGAATGACAAAGTTAGCCATGTGCCAATGGAGGAGGTGGAGCACCAGACCCTACATGGTGACATCATGTAGACAAAATATATATTAGTTCGTTCAAATATACTAAGAATGTCAGATGCAATTAAGATAAAACTTTAACTTTATCATGCATGAAATTGAAATACCATCATTTAAACACTCTTAAACATGATGAAGGAATACAGTTCAAAATGAATTAAGAATCAATATATTATATGCAAACACATGTGATGAAATGAAGACGTCAAATCATAAACTTTATAGGAGAAGATCGTAATTGACATATAAGACCATGTGAGCTACTACATAGAATCCAAGATAAACCCCTACGTTGGCACGGGAAGACTACTTGTCGGGTTGAACTTCGTCAACTTAAGCATGTATCTTTCTTTATTATTAGTATCACGACCCAAGCCTAAGGCTTAGATGTTACCGGCAAATGGGGAACCTCAAGGAACCCCAACCAATCTTCATAGCATATCATTACACATCCTTTGTCGCAGAAGCAATCAAGAATGACAATAAGAGATAAACATAGACAAGGGAAATTGAGACTAAGGGTAAACTTCCATATCATCACCATCAAGAAAAAAGAGAGAGTCCAGGCTCATAGCATTGATACGTATCATGTCCAACAACACCTCTACTACTTAGATAATAGAGGGGGCCATGAAAAACAATTGGCACACCCTTAAAGTCAAAGTATACAATAGATATAGTGTGTAGTAATACATAGCATAAGAACTTAGGCTAATGTCACTAGAATAGAGGACTTACCAACTAGCTTGAGTGATATCGAATTAACCACATAGAGGAGGAGGATAGTCAAATGGTATTCCGATTCCTATATGGTAACATCATGTAGGCATAGAGTATGTGTTAGTACGGTTGAATGTACTAAGTATGTAGGATGCAATGCAACAAGAGTTAGGTATCATGGTAAAAATGCAAGAGATAAACAATAGATAACATCGTAACAATATGTCATGTATGGTTAATGCTTAAGTAAAACATGCTTATATAGAACATATGTGTAAAAAGAAACCATAAAACTATTGGTGGATCATCGTACCCTACCACCCTTAGTGGCTGAGGTACTAAACCAGTCAATAGGGTGGTGGATCGTCACACCCTACCACCCATGGTGCCGGAGTACAAACACCCTGATAGGTTTAGTTTTAGGAATCTATGATCTATTTTTAGATTTTATGGAGAATTTTGATGTATCTTGCATTAGGTTAATACCAATAGTTTGTGGATGGTTTTACATTAAATTTTCTTTCATAATTTCACTCTTGAATTGCATGATCTTATCCTAGAATTATACAACTGCTAAGTGTTTGATAAAATGTCCAGTTTTGAACTATTAAGCTATTGATGATCTATGGCATGACCTATGAACTAAGTAACTTTATGATGATGAAAGGATAGTATTTATGTGATGATTTTATGATATGTATCTATGGTATAGTCAGTTGGCCATAATCAATTGATGGGTTGATAACTCAATCACCTAGGATAGGGGTGGTATGACATCAACCAAATGAGGGGTTGATCCCTCAATTACATCTGGCAGAGGGTGGTCATGTCCATCAACCAATTGAGGGGTTGATACCCCAATCACCTTGGAGGGGGGTGATAAGCCATCAACCGATTGAGGGGTTGATAACTAAATCACTTCCGATGGAGGGTGGTCATGCCCATCAACCAATTGAGGGGCTGATTCCTCAATCACTTCTAAGGGATGGTCTACCTTGGATTCCAAGTACTAAGTTGCTTGGTCAATGATTATAGTCTCTTCCTTCACATGTAATATTTCCTATGTAAGTGTGTTTTACTTAAAGTATTATTCATACATGTCATATTGTTATTATGCTATCTATTGCTATGATATTAAATTTTTACTATATTTCCTATCTCTTGTTGCATTGAATCCTACATACTTAGTACATTCAAATGCACTAATGCATACTCTATGCCTACATGATATTACCATGTAGGAGTGGAGCTCTTTACGATCATCCTCATCCTCCTCGTGGCTAGTGCTATCTCTACTAAGCAAGTTGGTGAGTCCTCAATTTCGAGGACAATGTCTTTTATCTTATGCTATGTATAGTGACTATCTTTCAATTACTGTATGCTTTGACTATGAGGGTGAGCCCGGTTGTTTGTCTTGACCCCCAGTAAGTTCTATGTTTAGAGGTGTTGTTGGACAAGTTATGTAATTATGCTTGAGCTTCACTCTTTGATGATTTATAATATGAAATGTTTTCCTTAGCCTTTTTTACCCTTATTTCTATTCTTTATTGTTGTTTTATTGCTTCCTCGACCAAGGATGTGTAATGATATGCTAAGAGGCTTGTTTAGGGTCCCCTCGTATTCCCTATTCATCGTGTCACATCTAGGCCCTAGGCTTGGGTCATGACAAACTTAGTATCAAAGCAGTAGGTTGTTAATGGTTCTCGGCATCCAACACACCGCTTTGATTAGAGTCTTATTCATGGTTGTGTTGTGTACCACAACTATGAGTAAGAGGCTATGAGACATTTTCGGAAATGTTTCCCTTCTTCATGATCTATGTCGTGCTATAAAAGTTAGGTAATGTTTCCCCTCTAACAAATGTTGTTTGCCATTTTTATATCATGCCTGAAAAAAGAGGCATAAGAGCCCACAATCCTGAGCATCAACCGGCTCATGGAGAGCTCCGGGATGCTCTCACTTTGCTAGCGAAAGCCATGGGTAACCAAGTCAATCAATGGACCCAAGCCCCTTATGCTCCTACTCCGACATCTAGGGTAAGAGATTTCATGAGGATGAACCCACCGGAGTTCAATGGATCTAAAGTGGATGAGCAACCTCAATAATTTATTGATGAGGTATACAAATTGTTAGCTATCATGGGTGTTAGGTTGAAAAAGAAGGCGAAGTTAGTGGCATACCAACTCTAGGGGGTGGCCCAAATATGGTATACTCAATGGAAGGAGAAGAATGGGAACAACGCTGCGATCCTCTGGGAGGAATTTAACTAACCTTTCCTCAACCGATTCTTTCTTGTTGAGATTTGAGAGGACAAAGTAATGGAGTTCATGAATTTGAATTAAGGATCTATGAGTGTGAGGGAGTATGCCCTCAAGTTCAATGAACTCTCAAAATATGCTCCCCATTTGGTGGCCGATCCAAGATCTTGAGTGAATAAGTTTATCCGATTTGGTAAATCAGGAGTGCCGGGCTACTATGTTGATTAGTGACATGGATTTGTCCCGCTTGATGACTTATACCGAACAATTGGAGAGAGAGAAATTAAGGAAGTCAAGGGGTGATGAGGCAAAGAAGGCCCGTTTTGATGGTAAGTTCCAATCTCCCAAGGGTGGCTGTTTTTATCAAGGCCAAGGGTCTTCTCATGCTCCTAATAGAAGATTTGCCAATGACAACCCAAGGGCCCAATATGATAGTGGTGTGATGCCGAATGCTATGTGTCCAAAGTTTGGTAGGGGTCATGGTGGCCCATCTTTGAAGGACACCAATGCTTATTTTGGTTGTGGGGAAGTAGGTCACAAGATGATTGATTGTCCATGAAATCGCAACAAGGGTTAGGATGTTCGTCCTCAAGGATGGGGTGCTAATGCGCTTCCTTTGATAAGAGGAGGCCAAAAAGGTGGTGCCCCAAGGCACAATCGGTTCTATTCTTCTCATGAGAGGCAAGGGTATGATGAGGTTCCCGAGGTCATCACCGGTATTTTAAAAGTCTTTGATTTTGATGTGTATGCATTGATTGACATGGTTCCCAATCTTTCTTTTGTTACCCCTTTTGTTGCCAAAAAAATTCATGTTAAAGTCGAATTGTTATGTGAGCCATATGAGGTGTCTACCCCTATTTCTGCAGCTATTGTTGCTGCTAGGGTCTATGAAAAGTGTCCCATTTCCATTTTGCATGAAATGTTTTCATGTGACTTTGTTGAGTTGGACATGTTAGGTTTTGACATTATTCTTGGGATGGATTGGTTGTATGCATATTATGCCTCTATTAATTGTAGAACCCGTAGGTTCAAGTTTCAATTCTCTAATGAACCCTTCCACAAGTGGGAGAGTCATGATGTGGTGGTCAAGGGTAGGTTTATTTCTTGCATTTAAAACCAAAGGTTGATCTCTGAGGGGTGTCTCTATCATCTTGTGAGGGTCAGGGATGTGGAGTCTAAAGTACTTCTAATAGAGTCGGTCCCGGTGGTTAATGAGTTCCTAGATGTCTTCCCAAAAGACCTTCCTGGTGTTCATCCCGAAAGGGAAATATATTTTAGCATAGATCTCCTTCCCGATACACAACCTATTTCTATTCCCCCTTATCGTATGGCCCCGACGGAGTTAAAGGAGTTGAAGGAGCAATTAAAGGATTTGTAGGAGAAGTTTTTTAATAGGCCTTGCCAATCACCTTAGGGTGCACCGGTGTTGTTTGTGAAGAGGAAAGATAGTTCTCTTAGGATGTGTATTGATTACCGACAGCTTAATAGAGTCACCATCACGAATAAGTACCCTCTACCAAGGATTGATGATCTTTTTGACCAACTTCAATAGGCTAGTCACTTCTCTTAGATTGATCTTCAGTCTGGGTATCACCTAGTGAATGTGAGGGAGTGTGACATTGCCAAGACGGCCTTCCGGACTTGGTATGGGCACTATGAATTCATGGTTATGTCTGTTGGGTTGACCAATGCACCATCTATCTTCTTTGGTCTTATAAATAGGGTCTTCAAACCCTACCTTGATTTGTTTGTGGTGGTTTTCATAAATGTTATTTTTATCTATTTTCATAGTGAGGAAGAGAATGTGAGCCATTTGAGGGTGGTGCTACAAAGGTTGAGGGAAGAAAAATTGTACGCTAAGTGTGAGAAGAGTGAGTTTTGTTGGGGGAGATTGCTTTTCTAGGCCATGTGGTGTCGGGTGATGGTATTAAGGTGGTTCCTAAAAAGACGAAAGTGATTAGAAATTGGTCTAGACCTTTGACTCCTTTATATATTAGAAGTTTCTTGGGCTTAGCGGGTTACTACTGGAGATCTGGAATGAGTTCTCTTTTATTACTTCTCCTATGACTAAGTTGACTCAAAAGAAGGAGAAATTTGTGTGGTCTAATGAGTGTTAAAAGAATTTCCAAAGCTTAAAGGATAAGCTTGTCTCTACTAGAATGTTTGGATGGCTTTGTTGTGTATTGTGATGCCCCCCGAATTGGTTTGGATTGTGTTTTGATGCAAAATGGTAAGGTGATAGCTTATGCCTCTGGACAACCCAAGATGCATGAAAATAATTATCCTACCCATGATCTTTATTGGTCTCCATGGTTTTTGCTTTGAAAATTTGCCGTCACTATTTGTATGGGGGTGCATGTTGATGTGTTTATCAATCATAATAGTCTCCAATATGTGTTCAGTCAAAAGGTTCTAAACTTGAGCCAGCAAAGGTGGTTAGAACTTCTTAAGGATTATGATATAAGTGCATTATCATCCTGGTAAGGCTAATATTGTGGTCGATGCTTTGAGTAGCCTAGCTCATATTGATGATGGGGGCAATGAGGTGGCTAGAGAGGTTCATTGGTTGGCTAGATTGAGGGTTAGATTGGAAGAGCTTGATAATGGTTTTATTGTGGTTGTTGATGGTTAAAAATCTTCCTTGGTTGATGAGGTAAAAGTAAAGTAAGATTGTGACCCCTCCTTGTTAGAATTGAAGGATTTGGTGAGAGAGGGGAAGGTGGAGGTTATCTCCCATGGGGGAGATGGTACCCTTAGATACCAAGGTAGGTTGTGTGTGCCTAATGTGGATTACTTGAGAGAAAAGATTCTTGATGAGGCTGATAATTCTTCCTATACTATTCACTCCGGTTCTTCAAAAATGTATAGATATTTGAGGGAAGTATTTTGGTGTGGTATGAAGAGAGACATTGCTATATTTATGCCTGGTTACCAGAATTGCCAACAAGTGATAGCCGAACATCATAGGCCAGGTGGCCTAACCAAAATGTAGAGATTCCTATTTGGAAGTGGGAGGATATTAACATGGATTTTGTGGTTGGGCTGCCTAAGACAATAAAGGGTTTTGATTCTATTTGGGTTGTCGTTGATAAAATGATGAAGGCGGCTCATTTCCTACCGATCGAAACTATTTATGGTGCCAAAGATTATGCTAAGTTGTACATTCACGAGTTGGTTAGATTTCATGGGGTGCCCTTGTCTGTCATATCGAATTGTGGTGCCCAATTCACTTCTCACTTTTGGAGGCCTTTCAAAAGAGGTCAGGGTACATAGGTTAAGCTTAGTATGGCTTTTCACCCTCAAATGGATGGCCAACCTAAAAGAACAATCCAAACACTTGAGGATAGTCTTAGGGCTTATGTATTGGGGTTTAAGGGTAGTTGGGATGATCATCTTCCATTGATTGAGTTTGCTTATAATAATAGCTATCATGCAAGCATTGGTATGGATCCTTTTGAGGCTCTTTATGTAATGCATTGTGGGTCCCTAGTTTGATGGTTTGAGGTGGGGGAGATGGCCTTGTTGAAATGACCCCAAAAAGTGCCAAAAAATGTGCCTCGGAAGTGCTCGAAATCATAATTACCATATATCAAAAAATAATTTTGTTATTTTGAAAATCCGACTTCATATTCTTGTTCAGGTGGAAAAATTGAGTGGGCGATGGGTTTAAACCAAATTTTAGAGCAACCGTATCGAAATCCAAAAATCGTAAAAACGCAATTTAGGAGGGTCAATGTTAAAGGAGCATATCTCTTAGCTCACAAAGAACTGGGTGGCCCATGACCTATCAAATTAAAGAGCTTTGAGTTAGCTTTCCAGTGCACTTGGTTTCACCTCATTTCGAGTTCAGATGATGAATTTATGCCTATTGTAATATAACCCATTTATACGGAAATACAAATTCCAGTAAGTAATGTGAGTCGCTTGCACAATGCGGACTAGTGTTATTTTTGTCCTATTTTTTTGACTTCTATCCAAGACTTTCAACTCTTGGGTCTAAGGGTTCCCATACTTGAATACCTATACTTAGCCTTATTTCACCCTTATATAATCCTAAAGATTTCCCAATATTCACTCAAACCCTTAGTGCTATATTTCTCTCAAGATTCAAGTCTCAAACCCTCATCCCAACTAAGGTTTTCCTTCAAGGTTCTTCTTCAAACTTTAAGTCTCCACTCCTGATCTTCACCAAGATCATCTCCAAGCTAAGGTATGTGGATTTCTTTCATTGGTTCCTTTCACCCATGATACCTAAGCCTCTTTTACTCAAATTACATGATTTAAAGTTGATTTAGAAATGGGTCTTGATTATTATGAAATTTACTGCACACTATGTTAAAGTTATGTGAATTTGTGACTATTTTTCTATGTTTTGAGCTATATATCTTTGATCTATTGTAAGATTTGAGAAGGGGTTTTGAGGTATACTGCTTGAGGGAGTTGCAAGGTGTTGACTGATGGTTTTACAATGGATTTTATTGCATGATCTAATCTCTATATTTCATAGTTTTATACTAGCATTACAGACCCTCTAACTATTTCATAAAATCTCCAGATGTGGTTTCTTGAGGAGTTGAAGATCCAAAGAATGAGATGTGATATGATTGACTATATGATGATGAAATGAGCTTATGTATATGATATACTATATATAATGTGTTGTATTAGACCATGCCCAATGGTGGTCTAAGAATCCAGATAACCTAGATGGGGGTTTGTACTCATCAACCTAGTGAAGGGTTTGTACTTTTCCACCTAGTAATGGGGCAGCATCATCACTAACCTAGATGGGTGTTTGTACTCATCAATCTAGTGAAGGGTTTGTACTTCTCCACCTAGTGATGGGGCGTCATTGTCACTAATCTAGATTGGGTTTGTACTCATCTACCTAGTGAAGGGTTTGCACTTCTCCACCTAGGTGATGGGGCGGCATCATCACCAACCTAATAAAGGGTTTGTACTTCTCCAGCTAGGTGATAAGGCAGCATTATCACCAACCTAGTGAAGGGTTTGTACTTCTCCACCTAGTGATGGGGCGGCATCATCACTAACCTAGATAGGGCTTTTTACTCATCAACCTATTGAAAGGTTTGTACTTCCCACCTAAGTGATGGAGCAGCATCATCACCACCTTAGTGAAGGGTTTGTACTTCACCACCTAAGTGATGGGGCAACATCATCACTAACCTACCAAAGGGTTTGTACTTTAGAAATCTAGCTTGGTCTCTTCTACACATATGATATCCTATATGAGCACAAGTTACTTAAGCATTTTTTACCTTAGCATTAATCATACATGCCATATTGTTATATGATGCCTATTGCCTATTACTATGCATTTTGATTATGATGCCCATCTCTTGTTGCATTACATCCTACATAATTATTGAATTCAAATGTACTAACACATACTTTTGCCTATATGATATCACCATGTAGGGATCGAAGACAAGTTAATTGTCCTCCTCCTCCACGTGGCTAGTTCGGTACTACTGAAGCTAGTTGGTGAGTCCTCCACTTTGGGGACCTTAGTATATGTTTCTCTTATTATGTATTGAGACAGTCTTCTTTATTTTCTATCTTGACTATGAGGGTGATCCCGGTTACTTTGTCATGGCCCTCGCTCTTATCTATGTAATAGAGGTATTGTTGGACATGTCATGTATCTATGACATGAGCCTTTACTCTTTTGTCTCTTTAATATGATGTTATCCAAGCTTTTCCTCTTAGTCCCTTGCCCTTGTTTTCTAAACTTTTACATATTACTTAAGTATTAATCTCTCTCCCTTAGTCCCAATTCCCCTTTTTGATATTTCTTATGTTGTTTTATATTGCTTCCTTGACCAAGGATGTGTAATGATATGCTATGAGGCTTGTTTGGGGTTCCTTCGGGTTCACCAATCATCAGTCACATCTAGGCCCTAGGTTTGGGTCGTGACAAAGATGGTACCAAAGCACTAGGTTGATAGATCCTTGGAGTCCAACACACCGCGTCGATTAGAGTCTTATTCATAGTTGTTTTGTGCACCACAACTACGAATAGGAGGGTATGGGACGTTGTAGGAAATGTTTCACTTCTTCTTGATCTATGTCGTGCGATAGAGTTAGATCCTCTAGGAATTATTGCTAACCCCTAACCACCACTTTTCAGGATGTGTCAACTTACTCAAGATGGTGCTATGATGAACGTGGAGATTTGCAATGCTCTACGGAAACTGGCCAAACCGGCATCAAAATTAGTAACTCACCTCGACCAAAAACTGAGTGCTCATGAGAATTCTAGTGGTGAGAGGGGAGGTAGTGACGCAAAGTGGGCCCGTGTTGTGGATAAGTTCCAAAGTCTCAAGTGTAGAGGTGGTGGTGGTATGGTACCTTATGCTAGGTGCCCAAAATATGGTAGAGTCAATGATGGCCCATGCTTGAAAGGTACTAATGCTTGCTATGGTTGTAGGGAGATGGGTCATAATGTTAAGTTTTGCCCTCAAAAATGCAATAAGAGTAAAAGAGGTGATGAGGGGGATGGTAAGGAAGACCAGTGCTTGTTACGGATATAATGAAGTGGATCACAAGCTAATAGATTGTCCATATGTTTGAGGGAAGTGTAAGGGTGGTTGAGCTTTAGATCTAGGTGGTCCTGTTGATCAAGTGGATCAAGGAGGGGATGGAGTGTCCGATGCTATTACCGGTAAGTTGAAGTGCTTTTTGCCTTGTAATGCATGCATTGCTTGGTCTGGTGTGCCACTATTTCTTCTCTATTATTTTTGGTTGCTAGTGGGGCTTCTTGTGTCCTAAAGTTATTGTGTGGGTCTTTGGTGTCTATCATATTTTTGGGTATATTGTTGCTAGATGGTTTATAGGTGTGGATCTGCGATTGTATTGCATTAGGTCTCACTTTGTGGCTTGTTGGAGTTGGTATGGTTAATTTTGATGTTATTATAGGGATGGAATGGTTGAATGCATGTTGTGTCTTCATGGGTGGTAGGACCCGTAGAGCTAGATTCCGAATCCCTAATGGCCGTCTTTGAGTGGGAGATTGTTAAGTGATAGCAAGGGGGGATAGGTCCATTTCATGTCTTAAGGTACAATTAGTCTCTAAAGGGTTGCATTTATTATCTTCTGAGAATTGGAGGTATTGAACCTAAGTTGTTTTGTTTATAGAATTGTTGTTAAGGGTAGAGGAGGCCTTTAATGTCCCTTCTGATATTTCAAATTTGGGGTGTTGTCCTTTGGTTGGACTAGTGCACCAGCTATGCCTATGAGTCTCAGGAATAAGATCCTTTAGCCCCTACTCTAATAGGCTTATGGTTGTTTTGGTGATTATATGATGGTTCGTTTCCCTAATGAGGTAGCGCATATGAGTCATTTGAGAGTAATACTACAAAATTTAAGGAAGTTGGATGCTAAATGGGAGACGTAGGAGTTTTTTTGTAAGAGGTTGCCTTCCTAGGTCGTGTGGTGTCAGGCAATGGTATTAAAGTGGACCCTAGTAAGACGATGGGGATTAGCAATTAGCCTACATCTTGACTTCCTTGGGTATTATTAGCTTCTTGGTTTTAGCAGGCTATTATCGACGCTTGGAAGTAGGTTCTCTTCTATTGCTTTTCCTATGACTTAGTTGATCCTAAGTAAGGTCAATGTGGTGACCAATGTTTTTGGTAAGGTTAGTTGACAAGTCTGGGAGTTGTTAGCTCTTGTGTTATTCCTTTGTCCTAGTATGATTCATGTATGTCCCGGAAAGTTGCATGAGTGTATGGTGGCTAGTAGGGGTCTATAAGGGTTGCCCTATGTTCTTGATTCATAGTCTTGTCTTGTGATCTTGGTTGACCCTAGCTTCATAGGTTGGAGGCCTTGAGGAGGCTTAGCTATTCCCATAGCATGCTTTTGATGAGTGTAGGAGTCTCAAGGTTGTAATATGATGGGTAAGGATTGTCAATTCGTTTGGTCAACTGCAATGAGTTAGTCACTTCTACAAGGTTGATTCGAGGTTTGGGCTTTGTCCCCGAGTGAGGATGAGGGTAGATGATATCCCTAAGTGTCTTTTTAGACTAGGAGTGAGCATTATTAGTATCAATTGAGTTGTTTGGTTGACTTATGCACCAAAGGTGTTTGTGGATTTCTTGGATAGGGTTTTAAAACCCTTCCGTGATATGTTTGTAGTGATCTCTAGTGATGAGGTATTGATTTGTTTAGAGCTTGTGAATCATTTGGGGTAGTGTTACAAATCTTGGAGGATGAGAGATTGTTTGCTAAATATGATAGGTGTGCATTGTGGATAGCAAGAAGGTGGTTAGAATTCTTTAAGGATTATGAAATGAGTGTGCATTATTTTTGCCCGGTAAGGCTAGTGTTGCGGTCAGTGCTCTAGATGGCCTAGCATGTGTTGTTTGATGGTGGCAAGGAGAAGAATAGTGTAACACCCCACACCTTACAATACTAGTACAATGCAAAGGAAACATGACATGATTTGGGCCAATTGATGCTAAATTTTAAAAGTGCTTGAATCTCGTGTTAATGGGCTATATGTGCGTCTAACGCTTAAGGGGATTGAGGGTATA
>JAPFFP010105965.1:0-19178 GCA_026153255.1 Solanum medicagineum
AAAGTAGAATTCATTGTCAAATAAAGTTAAAGCATTACGTTTTACTTTTCTTTAGTATTACTAACATTTATAATATTGAAATTTTTGTCAAAAATGCATTTTTTGATGTTCTTCAAAATTGTGTACTTTTAATATTCTGATTAATTTTAATAAAATATACTAATTTGAAAAATATAAGTATATTTTTTTATAATATTAGTTAGAAATATATATTTACTAATTAAGATATTTTCAAAAACCAACATATATCTTAAATACTGAATTTAATATTATTTATAAATACACTTATTTTCTAAATATAATTAGATAATTAATTTTTATTTTCAAAATTTAATATAACCTTATAGTTATAATTGTGCAACCAAACATCAAACATGTAATTACACTATATTTATATTGTGGCTCTAGGTTGTGTAATTACTAGGTTTGTAGTTACTATCTTAATAATTACACCTATGTAATTTACCAGATGACTTTCCAAATAGACCCTAAATGAAAGAGTCCATGCTAGCACAAACTTAATAAATATTATTTTTTATTTCAATTTATGTGACACAAATATAATTTAGAGTCCACTAGTTTTCGTATGTTTTAAAAGATATTTTAAGTTATTAATATTATATTTATAGTACTTTTTACATAATTTTCACATCATATATTAACTTCCTCTATTTCAATTTATGCGACACAAATAAAATTTTGAGAACCAACCAAGTTTTTTCATATATCTTTTTATATATATATTTAAGTTATTAATTATTTTGGTTTATAATATAATTTATTTTATATTATATATGTTATTCCCTCTGTCCAATTTATTTGGTGTAAATAGAACTTTGAGCGTCAACAAAACATTTTAGTGTTTCTTTTGAAATAATTTAAGTTATTGATTGTTATGATTTATAATTTATTTTTACATAATTTTTGAATAAGTATTGACTAAAAAAGAAAATTAAAACAAAGATGTTTTTCAAAAATACCTTAGCTAAAAGCAGGCATGTGATGAATAATTGCCACGTTCTAGCACTTATTAATAGTAATAAAGTAATATATTATCATTTCTAATAGTTATCGTAAATTACAATATTTTAAGTAATGTTTAGAAAAATAAATTAACCTCGGTAATGAATCTAATAAGTATCATTAATATCAATATAAAGCATTATTTATTTATAAATAATAAAAACGAAATGCGAAATCAATTTCTGTCCATCATTAAGTTGATGAATTATTAATGGGTAATCAAATGTTGGAATGTACCGTGTGGGTAGGACAATAGGAAACTATCAAGAAAACTTTTTTGGAAAGAATTAAAACAACATTTTAAAAATGGAATTGGGACCCACGAGAAAGATAAGGTCTCATTTTCATACAATCGCAAAATAGTCACTGCAGCCAAAATATACCAAAAGTCAATAGATTTTACCACTATTGCAATTGCTAATTGCCACTGAAATGCCCAAGCAGTTACGTTGACGTACTGCAAAGAAATGTAGCTAGAGGAATTTTGCTACATAGTTAGTTAAAAATATTTTAATTATACTCTATACTTATAATTTAGATAATTATATTTTATAACTATAATTATAATAGTGTTTATATAATTTACGTAATATTTTTATATGTTTTTATAATTTGCTATACAATTCACAATTTTTGTATAACGTTTATATATTTCGTTATACAATTCGTGCACAATGTTTATATAATTCGCTCTAATATTTGTATCTTTCACTATACAATTTGATTTGCGCAAAACTTTTGTATAATCACGCACATCATTTGTATAAATCGTGCGAATTATACAAACTCAAATTGTAAATACAACTTTTGCCGCGAACCGTAATTAATTCAAACTATAACTATGTTAGATAATTAACTAGTATATATTTACTTACCCACATAATTTTTCCTATGTAATTCCCTCTTTTATATATATACTAGTTGCGCGTAGCCTATGCTACACACGGGCCCAACGACCCAACGAAACTATAAACTTTATTAATACAATCAAATCTTGCTTTAAATTATTCGTTACAATCATATTTTATTATAATTATTTAGTTTTTTTCAAGATTGATTTTTGTATTATATGTTACCTTTTCTTATAACAACATTCTTATTTGTAACAACCATGATAACAACATTCTATTTGTAACAACCATGATAAACCCACTATAATAACCATCATTAAATAGTATATTTATATTTTGTAAGAAATATATTATGTGGAAATAAAATACTGAAATAATGATATTAATCATCATTAATGTCATGCTTATAACAAATTTCAAGTACAAAGATTCCAAAGGAAAGCAATTATATTTAAATAGTGCACATTAGTTATGGTCATAACTTCATGAGAAAAATCACTCGTATTTATTTTTTTAAATATTCATATTCACTCTAATTTCACAACTTTTCTTTCTAATAATTAAATGAGATCTAAACGTCAAATGCTAGTTTATATATATAACATCGCCTCACTATAGTAGTCATGGAACCTTGAAATTATTATTATTATTTTTTTGCTCTCATTTGAAAGCATTCCTTTTTTTTTTAAAAAAAAAAAACCAAACAAAGTAAGACAAACAAAGTGAAACAGATCTCTTCCACCGAAAACTTCATTTCTAGTACCTTTTCAATTTTATCTTCATGTAATTTCACTATATTTCTATATATTTATTATTATTATTATACAAAAAAAAAATGTGTCAATTACTCCTCGCTCTATTTATTTCTATTCTTTATGCAAAAACTTAATTTCTATAAATTTACAATTTTACTTTTTTTTTGACAATAATGTAATGACCTAGAAGGTCGTTTCTCTACATTGTGATATTTTTGACGTTTAGAACTTTTCTATAGCGATTTCAAGTTATGTATGACTTACTGGGACTGCCAGTTTGATCAGCTGGTTGTTCATTTTGTTTGTATGCAAGCTATTATGTTTTGGAGCTTCTAAAGTTCAAACTGCTGACTTTGATCAAAATTTTAGGTAAATGACCTCAAAATGTAATTTTGGTGGTTTCATTAGCTCAGAAATGTCAAGTTTGGTCTAGAAAGGCCCTTGGTTTGGGTCACAAGGCTTTTAGACTTTTGAGATACTTTGTGGGGCTTATGTCTTAAATTAAGTGTTATGTCTGGGGCTCACACAACCTCTAATGGAGATTTTGGATTTTTGTTGAGCCTAAAATGCTAAATTTGATGAAGTAGAACAACTCTTTAATGTGCACAAGGTTCTAAACTGATCTTGAAACCTGAGCAGAGTTCATTGGAACTTGGCTTAATTTTGTTGGTGGTTATGCTGGTGCAGCTGCATAAGCGGCCCTAACATCGCTTAAGCGACCAGAAAGCTGCTTCAACATGCCTTGCCAGCAAGGTCCTAGCCACTTTAGCAGCCCTAACACCAATTTAGCAATAGTCACTTTAGTGGCGAGGGACTCACTTAAGTGGAGCCCCAAGCAAAGGCCTAGTCACTTTAGCGGCCAAGGCACTACTTTTAGCAGTCATCGCTGGTAGTTTATATCTATTTTCAACCTCTTATTCCCAAGTGCTAGTCAACTTAGGGACTTAAGAGGGTTATGTTCTGTGGGAATTCTACGTTTTAATACTGAGATAAGCTAGGGGATAGTTGAGGGCCTTGTTAGACTCGTGGTTACACATTTCAACCTGCAAGTCTCCTTTCCTTAACACAGATCTTTTTCCTGATACTCTACCTATTTCTATTTCTCCCTATCGTATGGCCACAATAAAGTTGAAGAAATTGAAAGAACAATTAAATGACTTGGTTGGAAAAGGGTTTCATTAGGCCAAGTAGGTCTCCATGGAGTGCTCCCACATTTTTTGTAAGGAAGAAGGATGAGTCACTTCAAATGTGTATTAACTATCATCATTTGAACAAGATTACCATGAAAAACATGTATCCGATTTCAAGGATAGATGACTTGCTTGACAAATTGCAAGGGGCTAGTCAGTTATCCAATATCGATCTCCGGTTAGATTATCATCAACTGAGGGTAAGGGAGTGTGACATTCTAAAGATGATTTTTGGAACAAGGTATGCTCACTTTGAATTCCTAGTCAAGTCTTTTGGGTTGACTAATGCTCCGGTGGTGTTCATGAAATACATAAATAGGGTCTTCAAGTTCTACCTTGATATATTTATGGTGATGTTTATTGACGACATTTTGGACTACTCTAAGAGTGAAGAAGACCATAAGGACCATTTGAGGGTGGTACCTAAAACCTTGAGGGACAAGCAATTGTATACAAAGTTTAGCAAGTGTGGGTTTTTCTTGCAAGAGGTGGTATTTCTTGGGCATGTAATGTCCGATGATAGGACTAAGGTAGACCTAAAGAAGGCGGAAGTGGTGAGGAATTGGACTAGACTGTTGACTGCATAAGAAATTAGGAACTTATTAGGCTTGGCTAGGTACTATAGAAGGTTTGTCGTGGGTTTCGCATTTATTGCTTCGCCCTTGACAAAGTTAATTCATAAAAAAGCCAAATTCCGATGGTCGGACGAGTATGAGGAAAGTTTCCAAACTTAGAAAGATCGACTTACTTCAGCCTCTATTTTGATATTTCTAGAAGGTGTGGGTATATTTGTGATGCCGCACATCTCAGCTTGGATTGTGTCCCAATGCAAAATGATAAAGTCATAACCTATATTCCAATGCTTTATGCAACAGATTTTTGCCTTGGAGTATTCGTAAGGAGAGCCGTGTGAGGTTCCAGAGCTTGAGTAGGGTACTATGACCGTTTCGAAGTATGAGGTTCACTTTTGTCAGTTGGTTTGTCATGCTACAACTATTATTTCTACTGAGGTAGAGAGAGTTCGCCGGTTTATGAGGGGGTTCACTTATTCTATTAGACAATTAATATTTTGGGTATCTAGAGATGGAGCTTCTTTTTAGTTAGTTGTTAGTACCACCAAGGAGGCGGAGTTGATGCAGAGAGAGGAGTTTTGGGACCCCAAAAGGGTTTGTACATCGAGATAATACTCGGGTGCCTCATTAGGAGGCAGAGGTATAACCAGAGGATGAGGTTTATTTTAGCATAGCAGGGTCCATGTAGCCTTGCAAGCTTTAGAGGGAGGACGAGGTCCTCATGATTCTTATAGTTCAGGTCAGGGTTCATTAGGTTCCTAATAGAGGCCTATGGGTCGGCGAGGCTACAACATCCCTCCTGCTCCTTTACAACAGTGGCCCACCCCTAGATCTTGCTTTGGGTATGGATCTCCTGATCATATGATTCAATAGTGCCCTATGTAGACTCATTCTAGGCCCCACCATTCCTACTTCTGATGTTGCTCAACCCAATTACTCAAAGGAAGCAGGGGCAGTTTTCATTAGCATAATAACCCAACCAAGAGGTTGGGGTCGAATTCCATAGAGAATCGTAGTACAAGATAGCTGTGGTTCATTGGACATTAACAAGTTAATCAGCAAATTAAGAAAGATATTGGGGATGTCCAAGTATGGAAATCGATCTACTAGCTCGGTCTAAATATTTGACTAAACGAGTTGTTAATAAGTGAATATGCTAGGTTTCTAATAACCTATGTTCAGCTATGACACATAAGTGTTTCATATGATTCAATTACAAAATCATACGTGGACTATCGAAGACACGCTTGGCCAAAGAAGTCTCAACAAAACCCCTAATACCTTGGCCATTGAATCCATGGTTGTGGACTTCAATTGAAACCCTAAGAGGTTTCCAGCCATTATATTCATTCCGTACTATAATCATTCCAACTAAGGGAACGATCAAATATCTAAAGTAAACCCCAAGTTTGCAACCATTAAATTATAGATTAAATATAGGAATGGATATTAATTTACTCAAATCAACTGCAAATAAGTCAAAATATCAAAAACCCAATAGATAAATAAAAATCGATATCAATAGCACACCCCTAACATGGGGATTTAGCAACACATGCTAGAAATTAGAGATTTAACACCAAATAAGTAGTTGTAGTCACAAGTAACAAGATTGAATAGAAAATATTTGATTATCACCAGCCAATCTACTCTAATTTTCCTTCCCCAAAGCATGAAAATCGAATAAATCCTTGTACTCTAAGGAAAGAAAGTTCTATGTACTACTTTCTCTATAAAACTAAGAAGAATGATATGATCTGATTTGTGCAATGTCCTTTATAATTTGCTTATACAGTCCATGCAAAAGTGTCAGAGTCTGTGGTATGAATTTCCATTCGACGGTCAAGGCCGACCATCGTCGAGGACTCTGACAACGCATCAAATATGCACTTGAGCATTTTCCTCTGCATCTTCATAAGGCTTCCTATTTATTCAACATTAGGTGATGGTTCCTTACTCCACTAATACATTTAGCGATTCATCGAAGTTTCTATCATATCGCCTTCTTGTCAAGGTTTTGGGGCTTTGAGTATTGCAACTTTAAGCGGTCTATTAAGTCATTTATCGGTGCGTCGAATACGTTTTGTGATATCGATTATTTTGAATGCATTCCTGACTCAGGCTTGAACCTTGGTTGCTACAATGATAGGCGATCTCTCCGAGTGTTCAACGGATCATTGAGTATATAGGCAATACCACTTTTCTCTACCTTTTTGACACTTTTGCTCCTTTTCCAAGACTTGTCAAGTATTATCCATTTGTGCACTTTTAATCCAATTTCCTGACATAACACATGGATATTCATTAGAGAATGAACATAATAGCACACTAAGGACGATGTTTCTTTGTAAACTAGCCCCAATATGAGTCCGAAATATGAACTCATCAACACCCCTAACTTAAGACTTTGCTTGCTCTCAAGCAAATGAAACATCATTCCATCCAATTTTAGAGATTGCAAATTAGGGCCACAGGGAGAAATATGTACATTTACATCTCTTCATCCCTTCTCGAACTTCCACAAGCCACTTACATGATTTTAAAGCCTCGAGAGATGACTAAGGAGTAATCAAAAATGGCTATGCTCATAATTGCTCATGTAGTTGCTAATCACCGCCTAAAGGCATCGCCGTTTGCCCTCGCGCCAAAGAGGATCTTGAACGGATAAGATTATGACACCATTTTCAAAGGATCTCTTCAACTCTCACTTTCCTAATTGAGAAATAGCATGTATGCTTCAACTCATAAGTTTGCCCTTATTCTCAATCAGAGTTCACTTGACTCTCCTTTGGACTAAGACCCGAAAGGACTTTGTTAAGACTATAGTGTATGGTTAAGGTTGGGTAGGATAGCATATGGACAACAGTGACTCATCCCTCCTTAAGCTCTACACATTCTTCTCATGATCAAAGGTCCTTTTGGCCCTCTTCTATTCTTTTCCTATTGACATCTCTTTTATTTTTGATTCATCCTCCTAGGTGTTTTCCCTCTCTGCACTTCTTTTTCACAATTTTGGAGGGTTCTCTTTTTTAAAGCAACGTTGTTCAAATTTTTTTGAAACAAAATATTTTTGCAATTTCTCTGTTTTCTCATTTCTGGGACTCCTCACTTTTCTTCTCTCATTTTTTTTCGACTCTTTTATGGGAGACACCCCCTTCTTTCTACTAACACCCCCAACCTAGCCTTTGGCTTCCACTTAGTTCATTTCAAGCTCAAGGAGGGATCGGTAAAGAACAAGAAGGAATTGTCTTTCACAAATATGAGTCAAGGTTATATGGTTACCAAAGAGAGGATTAAGGCTCAAGGGGCTTCACTAGGGACTCACTTCATCGTCAAGGGATGCCACTATGGTCAAATGGACTTAATAGAACCACAAAAAGGCGTAAGGTCTATTCCTAATCTGGAATCAACCAAATTACTCCACAAAACAAACCGGGAAAGTTCTAGATGTTGCAAAACATGCATTTCAACAAAATTCCTAATCCCATATTGGCAAAATGGATTCATATTTAAACAACGACACACACTTGCAATTTTTGATCATTTTATATCAAAGCTAAATTTCTTATATAGTCAACTCAAGATGCACCGAATCTATGCATAGACTGATTTATCAAGAAAAGAAGTAATTAGTGAGTGAGTACATGCTCTTCATCCATGGATCATCCGAATCAAAGATATGGAATATCGATGCTCAGATTGCTAAGGACTAGAGACACGATATTAACATTAGAATGGCTTTTCATATATGCACAGAGTTGACCAAAATTCAAGGTCATCATTTGCAATTATTCATCCGTTCAACTCAAAAAGAAGAAATAAAAGTAAAAATAGCAAAATAGATACCACTCTACTACAACCCAAATTAAAATTTATTTACAACCTAAAAACTTAAAAACTGTCTCAACATTCATCAACACATGAAAATAAATACCATTGTGTCATCCAACTCATAACAAAAACATAAAGTAATTATCATCCAAAAGATAGGGGACTCCGCATGCTGACTCCGCATGCTCATCCCCTTCTAAAAAAACATTATCCTCAATGTGCAAAGGACAATAGAGATTAAGCATAAGAAGAAAGAAATGATAACTAGAATCCCCCTGGTTTAGATCAATCCTGCTGTGGTAGTGGTGGAGCTGTAGAAGTGCTCATAGGGGCATCAATGTCCTCATCTACCGATGTACTCTCAAGATCAATCAAAGGCCGCACGGGCTCAGGTCACTCACATCGGATGTGCCTATTATGGACTTGTCTAGAAGAGATCTGCTTTCATAGTGTCCATAATTGGACTCCCCATCCAAGCTAGCTCCTCATAGTCCTCTTGGCTAAGCTCTACTCCCATTATGTCTTCATTAGTCTCTGAGGTGATTACCTCCTGGGTTTCTTCATCTCCATCACTCGAAACATTCATTTTCAACTCATCATTGGGGACCACAACCATAGCCACTTTGAATAGATCTTTTAACCCATCAAAGAATATGCTCAAGTCAGTGGATTGGAGGGATGCCACCTCCTTCTTTAACAAATCAAAATCGGCTTTTAAAGATGATATGTCTGCACTGCCACCACTGCCTTCTCTATAGCTGCCACCCTTCCCTTCAAATTGGCTAATACCTTCCCATAGTCATCAATCATTGTCTCAAGTCCATCCATCCTCAGTTGGTGTCCTCCATTAACTCTTGTTGCTTTGCCTCAGCCTCAATGTACGGCCTTAGAACTTTGGCTATGGTTGCCTCAACTAGTTTAGGCACAAATGATTCAACCTTAGTGGTACAAAGATTGTCTACTTTGGCTAGTCGGACAAAAGCAAGAATAGTGGCCTTAGTAGGTGACTGAGTGAGGGTTGGTCATCTATGGCCTGTGCCTTTGTCTATTCCTCAATGGAAGGAATAGGGGCAAAAGATGAGTGTAAAGTAGGGAAATGACAGGTTATACCTACCTCAGTGCCTAGCTCTTCAGCTCCGGACTCGAGGGCCTCAACATCAACCACCATTACTTTTTTAGTTGGCTTCTTCCTTGCCCTATCCTTCTCTTCCCTCAAAAACTCAGCTTTAATCTGCTGGATGTCAGTGGATACCAATGGAGTTACCTCTATATCCGTCTTTTTGTTTCTAGGCACCCCAGCCTGATTAGTGATGAGGCTTGGGAATGGCAAAGAGGTGTGCTCCTTCTTTTCCATGGTAAGGATTTCTAAAGCGATAATTGACCTAAGATTCAACTCTTTTCTATCCATAATGCAACCAAGTAACGCAGTTTTGGTGTGCCGAAGTATCCACACATTCTAGGAGGGTATCAAATTGCTGCTTATAAATCCAAACCAAAACCTTGCTGGTATGTTCATCTCCTTCTTTTCAATAATTTCTCCCTTCTCTAACCCCGAGGGAGATGGAATTCCAATAAACGGGGCTTACCATGCCTTATTTTCCTCAAAAGGCTTGAGTTGCATTAAATCTTTCAAGTAGCTCTGGCTTCGTAATGTGCAACCCAGGATATCATTAATTTCAGCCTCACCACATGGTACTTGCACACCCCTAACCTCTACAGTATCAAGAGGTTTTAGCACCATTGGTACTCTGCTTCTGCTTTTTGGAAGGGCTTGGCCATAAGATTCATAGAACTCACAGACCAGTCTGGGCATGTACGGATCTCGAGGTTTCGTGAAGTTTCTGGATATTATAGAATTTAAGAAATTCCCAGACCTCCTGATACAGATCAATTACTCCCTTAGTCGATAATTGTTTCTCTTCTAAAATTTTTCTGTGCTCTTCAACCCTAAGCCTATTTAGAAATTTCGGGGTCATTGTTTCCTAATTTCTCTGTGAAGATTGTGATAAGGAGTCATGTATGGCCTTAGTCCTAGATTCATTTCTATGTCTCTTAGGACTAGACTTCACTGGCAAAGGTATCTAGTAGACTTAGCCAGAACATGCTTCCGCTTGGTCATCCTGAAAAACATACTCCAAATATGGTGTGAGTGCTAATCATAAAATAATTGGGTATAATCAGTTATACACAATCGAATTATTTTAGATGGACATGACTGTTTGACCACAAAACATACTTGTGGATACACCAAATTGATTTGGCGATCAAATAGACCATTGCCTTTTTGCACAATTTTCATACTCCAGGTTACTTCTACTTTCGGTGATGCTCATGAAACACTCGGTGATACGCCGATTTACTTCATTGTGGAGGATTCCATCGCCAGAAGTTGCAGCATTGAAACATGAAGATCAGTCAAATAACAGGGTGCATGAGACAATTAGGCACAATGCCAAGTTCACTTTGTAACACCCTGTAAAATTATCGAAATGCCCCTAAAATGTAATTAGGCGAATAACGCATCTTCCAAAGCTCCAATAGAAAATTTGAGGCCGGATTTGCGATCAGCACGGTAAATTGAGTGGGAAAATGGTCTCTACCTGATTTTAGAGCAACTGAGTCGAAAAATAATTTTCGTAAGTTAAACCAAAAATAGTGGGAGTATGCGACAGGTGTCACGACCCAAACCTAGGGCCTAAGTATGACACGACGAATGAGGACTCGAAGGCCCCCAAACAAGCCTCCTAAATCATAATTGCACATTATAGGTTTAAATAGTAAATGACAAATAGATGATAATGGAATATGAGGAATGAGACTAAGGGACAACTTGTAATCATAAGTGGAAGCATAAGTTAAATAATCTAAAACATACCAAATGTAGCAATAGTCCAGACACACCTCTAAACAATGACAATAAACAGAGCTAAGAATACAAGTCTAGGCCCCTCAATACTAAGTCTAGATGAAAATACTTCAAATATCTGAAAAACACAGGCAAAGCTTGAAGATAAGGGTTCTGTTCTCGATGAATGGGAACTCACCAAAGCTCAAAGTCTTCATGAGCAATCTAACCATGCGGAGGAGGATAAGGTAGATCGCCTGTCCCTACATGATTATAGCATGTAGGCAAAAATGCGGTTAGTACTTTGGAATGTACTAAGTATGCGGGTATGCAATGCAACAAGTAAATATAATGACAAAGAATACTTACCCAATATGACAAACTCCGAGCATAAATAATATATTCAGTTCCAAAGTAAAGCGTAAAGTAATGCCATGAAAATGCATAGAGAAGCACATAAGCAAATCAGTGTGGGAATGAGACCATAACTTACAAAACCATATGAGCTATAATATGAATTACCGATGTCATACTCCCCACCGGCCAAAAAGTGAGTCAACTTGCCGGGCTATAACTCCAGCACGAAATACTAGATGGATCCACTAGTTAGAAAGCCTAAAAAGGCATAATCAAAATATCCTACAGTGGCATGTAGTTATGAGATTAGAAGCTTTTTATAAGACCCCTTAGGCCGAGTCCCACTCCTAACTCATTCAGTGTTAAGTCAAAATCCATGAGAAATGGATAATGCATAACCGAAATAATCAAAACTTAATTTAGTTCGGAAAGTCTTAACTTGTCAAAAGAATCATATTCAAACTTGTATTTAGAATAGCTCCTTAACAAAAATTCAAAACAAAACGGAATGGGTCTTAAGCCACCCAACATCATTTCATACTTGGATTCACTTATTTTTGTCCAAAATCGTAAGTTCATGTTATGACATGATAGCTAAATATCCAAAGTTCATAACTCAACTTAAATCACGTTTGGGGACTGGTTCAATAACCTTAAAATTATGAATTTGATATTTAAACAAAGTTATAATAATCATAGGAACAATTTAGGATAAAAATCATAATAACTCATTTATGTATCTAAGACTTGAAAATATAGACTAGATTAAATAATGCAAATCTAAAATGCTTGAATTAAAACCTTGATAATTATACAAAAATAATCATAACATGTATGAATAACCATAATTTCAGAAAATATCTATTAGTATACAATTATACATAAATCAAAGATTGAAAATTTTGTAATTCAAATTTTAGTTGCCGAAGAGGACTTCTTTATTGAAATCAAAACCAAGAATCAAACCCACATACCTTGCTTGATCAGCCTTAAGAAGATGAAGAGATTTGGTGGAGATCTTGAAGAATTTTTAGCCTAAGTGTTGAGAGAGTTTTAGGAGAGCAATGTAGATCAGGGGATTTGGTTTCTTTGAAAAGTGATGTAGAGACTAAGTAGAAGGAGGTATTTATATTGATTTTGAGGGGTTATAAGGGTCATTTAATCACTAAAAAGTGGTCAAAAACATGTGGGAAAAAGGGCATGAAATCATGTGGTGCAAAGGGGCTTTTTGACTTACTTTTAAAAAGAAGAAAGATGCCAAACACAAGGGAGTGGGCATAGAACCTAGGTATGGCAGCATTATTCTTTCCCATGGTGCCATGACATGGTATGGTATGGATGCAAGTCATTCTAAGGGCATGCCAAAGGCTGCCTATGCAAGCCATGCAATAATGACAAAAGAATTACTCCCAAACAAGTCAATTACTCAACCTTCACATACCTTCATTTCGAATAATTCCAAACGCAAACCAAACATCATCTTTAGTCTTAACTTCACATAACATTGCCCCAAAATATTATACCAAGGATAAACCAACCACCCTTCCAAGACCACCTCAACAATCACATAACTAAATCAAGCTAATCACTAAGATAACTTTCATATCAAATTTTACTTAACTCAATAGGAATTCACTTGAACATTATTTTTCACGCAAGTATAGGCTTAAAAATACCTAGTGCATAATACCAGGGCCGCGATGCAAACCCATCACGGGCCTACACTTTGATTTTTTTTCACTTTTTTGATGGGAGTTAAAATTCTGGAAATACACAGGTGCACGACAGGTCCGCGTCGAGGACCTGGTCCCCCGACCTGTTCTACTGAAGTTTAAAATTTTAAATCTTTGAGAGGCATTCTAGATTTTTCCCCACCCCTTCTAAACTTGATCCATGACCAATACAAGTTGTTTTTAGCCTTAAAGGTTTCAAAAACCTAGTCTAAAGTCCTTATGCATAATCTAAGAAGAGGCCTTGGGTGAAAAAGAGGAGAAAGAGCAAGGGTTTTAGGGATTGAGGCTGATTTCTTGAGAAATTGAGTGTCAAACTCCATATCAGGTATGTAAGGCTACCCAAAGCATGGAAATGTTATCCCATGTGCCCCATAATTGTAGAGAATTGAAAGTTGAAGATAATTAGACCTGTTTGTATAAATTCTTAAATATTTTAAGGGAAACTATTTTATCTTATCTACATATTTTCTTGAATGTGATGATTTTCATAACTGAATCACTTGTTTACATGGTTTAGAACGAATAAGTTGTATGAGCATATAAACCCTACATGATTATGTGGCTCATGAGTCCAAGAATGAACCTAGGGATTATTGTCTAGAGCCTTGATTACATGATTGTAGTTGTTGGTTGTGGTCCGGGTCTTGAGTTGAACGAAATGAAGGGTGATGATAATAAATTGAGAATGTCAAAGAGGTTGAATATAATCTTAAAGAAATATTCCTAACTCCTCGATTTAATGAATAAATAATGAATTAATGTCTTAGTCCAAAGGAGACTAAATGATGACAAAGGATAGAAATTAACGTTTATGAGCATGTCGAGTTTATGGGAGAAGTGTCGAGTACCAAAATATGTAAGAGTGAATCCCACTCGCACTCATAACTACGTGGTCGCGTAAGAGAGGGTTGACTGTGAGCAACATATGTTTCCTTAAACCCAAAAGAGGAATTAATGTTATTTCTATTTTGGATCCAATAATGTACGCCTTTTATCCTAGCAAGGTATTGGGCGGATGGGGCAAAGCCATTGGTTTATTGTGCCATTACCGGCTAATAGGTGATTGGGCGTAGGTCCGAGAAACTCCCTTATAAGATGCCCTCTTGATAGTACTCTTATGTGGATGTTATTGCGTGAGTCTTAATGATTGTTAAATGAAATAGTATCTATTCCATGTTCTCAAATGCGATGAATGCTTAATGAACTGATGTTACCATGTACCCTGTTTATCTTGTTTACTTTTAGCCCGTTTACATACTGTACATTCCATGTATTGATGCCACACTGGCGCTATATCCTTTTTTATGAAATAGATTCGGTAGATAGGGGATTTCAGCTAGCGAATCATTGAAGTCCAGACTTCCAGCTCCAAAGACTTGGCAAATCCTCTCCTGCATTCGAAGGATGCCGTTTATTTCTTTTCTCTATATCTTGAGTCATTTTTGAGTTTGTGGTAGCCATGACCTGTCATGCTGCCATCTTAGATTGTTAGCTATAAAGGTTTCATAGACACAGTGATTTAATGGATTGATGTTGGGTTTTTTTTCCCCTTTCCTTTTCTAAACTGAGTTTACTTTTCATTCTATGACACTAGATGGATATTGATGACTAGTTCTGCGGCCTATGGCCCTGGTTTCTTTGATGGAAACGTGGTATCCGACTAATATGATTTCTTATGTCTTCCACTAGTCTTAATGAAAGGACGAATGTAATGAGGCCAGGTGGTTCGCTTCGGGACTAGCAATAGTCTCTGAGTGCCAGTTACGCCTAAGGTACCCTTTTGGGCGTGACAAAACTTGGTATTAGAGCACAAAGTTTGAGTGTCACAGGGAGTCTATGAAGCCGTTTCTAGTAGAGTCTTGTTTATGGGTGTGTTTTGCACCACACTTCATAAGTAGGAGGCTATAGGACATTAGGAAGTGCTACTCTTCTTCTATAATCTGAAATCATGCGACAGAGTTTCACTCTATGAAGAATCTTCTTTTAACTCGTGCGTTGTAGGTATTGCAGAAAATGTTGCCAAAGAGAACAGCTGCTCAGAGAGATGCCTCAGGCCCAGCAGTTGAGAACACCCAACCTGTGGTCCCGGTTCAGATAGAGGCAAGGAGACGGGTATGGCCTGCTAGGAATGCTGAGCTCCCACTGGTGCCCCTTGCTCAGCCCTAGCTAACTCCCACTACTGAGGAAGAATTTAGGGGAGCCATCACCATGCTGACTCAATTAGTGGCTTCCTAAGGGTAATAGTTGGGGTTCTCAAGCTCCTTATTCTAGCTTATAGGAGCCCTCAGTTGCAACCCAACTCAGAGACTTCTTAAGGATAAACTTGCCTGTGTATACAAGGTCGAAAGTGGAGGAGGACCCACAGAATTTCATCGACAAGATGTACAAGGTTTTGTGGGCCATGCTTTCTCATGGGGTTTGAAGGGATTGAACTTGTCTCCTGCTAGCTGAAGGATGTTGCAAATGTTTGGTACAACCAATGGGAGGATAGCAGAGGTGAAGATGCTGAGCCCACAGAGTGTGATGAGTTTGAGACTTCTTTCCTTGACCACTTCTTCCCCCAAGAGTTAAGGGAGGCGAAGGTTGAGGAGATTGTGAACTTGAAACAAGGAGGGATGACTATTATGGAGTACAGTCTCAAATTCATTAAGCTGTCCAGATATGCTCCGGCGATGGTCCAAGACATGAGGGCCAGGATGAGAAAGTTTGTGTCTGGCTTGGGCAGGCATGTGCAGAAAGAGTGCAACGCAGCCTTGTTTGATTCCTAACATGGACATCTCCAGGATTATGTGTGTGCCCAGCAAATAGAGGAGGATAAGAGGAGAGATAGGGAGGAGCAGATGAACAGAAAGGTTAAATCAGTAGGAAATGAGCCTAGCCAGCAGAGGCAAAATAAGAGTGACAAGTCCTACTTCCAGAAAAGATCATCTTATCATGCACTTTCTGCAGCAAGTGCACCGATTCAACAGAACAAGTATGATCAGAAGTCCCAGGGCCACCAAAATTTCAGGGCCCAAGGTACTCAGTCCCAGCCTAGTATGGCATAAAGTACGAAGGGAAAGACACCCTGTGGTAATTGTAGGAAACCCCATCTGGGTAGGTGCCGTCTGGGCACACATGTTTGTTTCCTATATGGGCAGGCGGGTCACTTCCAGCATGAGTGCCCAAAGAGGAGACGAGGTGAAGAAAGCAATAGGGCACAATCCTCTGCAGCACCCCCATCTGGAAATCAACTAAGGGGTAATACTACGGGTACAGGAGGTGGGGCGAACTTCCTTTATCCTATGGGAAATCGACAGGGTCAGGAGGCTGCACCAGATGTTATCACGGGTATGCTTCGAGTCTTTACCTTTGACTGTTATGCATTGCTTGATCTGGGTGCCACTTTATCTTGTGTGACTCCTTATGTGGCTAGTAAGTTTGGGATTATTCTAGAGTGTTTGCTTGAACCTTTTGTTGTTTCCACTCCTACCGGTGAGTCTATCTTAGCTGAGAGAGTTTACAAGGATTGTATAGTATCCATTTATCATAGAGATACCTTAGCTGACTTGGTAGAATTGGAGATGGTTGACTTTGATGTGATACTTGGCATGGATTGACTTCATGCTTGTTATGCTTCTGTTGACCATAGGACCCGAATTGTTAAGTTTCAATTTCCTAATGAACATGTCTTAGAGTGGAAAGCGAGTTCTGTTGCACCTAAGGGCAAGTTTATTTCTTATCTTAGAACTAGAAAGTTGATCTCTAAGGGTTGTATTTACCACCTCGTGCGAGTTAATTATGACGATGTTGATCTTAAGTTAGTCCCAATTGCAAATGAGTTTCCTGATGATCTACCTGGAGTCCCTCCTGATAAGGAGATTAACTTTGGGAATGATGTTCCTCCTGAGACCCAATCCATTTCAATTCCACCCTATAGAATGACTCCTGCAGAGTTGAAAGAATTTAAAGAACAATTGAAGGACGTGTTAGAGAAAGGTTTCATAAGGCCTAGTGTCCCTCCTTGGAGTGCTCCTGTCCTATTCATGCGTAAGAAAGGTAGGTCTCTCAGAATGTGTATAGACTACTGGCAACTGAACAAGGTCACAACAAAGAATAAATATCCTATCCCCAGGATAGATGATCTGTTTAACCAACTTCAGGGTGCCACAAATTTCTCCAAGATAGATCTCAGATCAGGTTACCATCAGTTTAAAGTGAGGGAAAGTGACATTGCAAAGATAATCTTTAGGACACGGTATGGATATTTTGTGTTTGTAGTCATGTCCTTTTGGTTGAAATGCACCTGCATCTTTCATAGATTTGATGAAGGGTGTATTCCGACCATATTTGACATGTTTGTGATTGTATTTATTGATAACATTCTGGTGTATTCTAAGGATGAAGGGGAGCACGCTAATCATCTTAGAGTGGTCTTGCAAACCCTCAAAGACCATGAATTGTATGCGAAGCTTTCACTGTGTGAGTTTTGGCTCAAGTCTGTGGACTTCTTAGGCCATGTTGTTTCGAGGGATGCCATTCGGGTGGATACCCAAAAGATAAAAGCGGTTAAGAACTGGCCTAGACCAGCCTCTCTGACGGAAATAAAAAGTTTCTTGGGATCGGCGGGCTAGTATCATAGCTTTGTTGAGGGCTTCTCTTCTTTGTCAACACCTTTGACTAGGCTAACTCTGAAGAAGGCCAAGTTTCATTGGTCTGAGGAGTGTGAGGAGAGTTTCCAAGAGTTGAAAACTAGATTGACTACAACACCAGTTTTGACCTTGCCCAATGGGACGGGAGACTTTATAATATACTGTGATGCATCCAGAGTTAGACTAGATTGTGTATTGATGCAGAGAGGGAAGGTGATAGCTTATGCTTCTAGAAAACTTAAGATCCATGAGAAGAATTATTCAACTCATGATCTTGAGTTGGCAGTGATGGTATTCGCACTTAAGATTTGGCGTCACTATTTGTATGGAGCGCATGTAGATGTGTTCACTGACCACAAGAGTTTACAATATGTATTCAGTCAGAAGGAGCTTAACTTGCAGAGGAAATGGTTGGAGTTGCTCAAGGGTTATGATATGAGCATCCTCTACTACCCAGGTAATACTAACATTGTTGCTGATGCTCTTAGTAGGTTGTCTATGGGTAGCACTGCCCATGTGGAGGAAGGGAAGAGAGAACTAGCTAAGAAAGTGCATAGACTGGCTTGACTGAGAGTGCAACTTGAGGAGAACAATGAAGGTGGGATCAATGTTCAAAATGATTATGGTTCATCCTTAGTGTCAGAAGTGAAGGAAAAGCAAGACCAAGATCCTGTCTTTTTCCAATTGAAAGAAGCGGTTCACAAGCAGAAGGTGATGGTTTTCTCCAAAGGGGGAGATGGAGTGTTGAGATACCAGGGTAGGTTGTGTATGCCCGATATTTATGGTGTTCGAGAGAGGATCATGGCCGAAGCTAATAGCTCCAAATATTCTATCCATCTAGGTTCACTAAGATGTACCACGACTTGAGGGAAGTCTATCAATGGAATGGGATGAAGAAGGACATCACTGAATTTGTCTATCAATGGAATGGGATGAAGAAGGACATCACTGAATTTGTCTCTAAGTGTCCTAATTGTCAACAGGTCAAGGTTGAACATCAAAGACCATGTGGATTAGCCCAGAATTTTGAAATTCCAGAATGGAAGTGGGAGATGATTAATATAGATTTTATTACTGGTTTACCAAGGTACGTTGATGTTGAAGGTAATGTCTCTATCCTTAAACACTATTAGAGTTCCCTTTCTTGAGTTGATATGTTGTTTGTAATTCTTGAGTCTAAGATAGAAATGTAGAAAGTGATGGATAGTTGAGAGTTCGAGAATTCCCGAGTGAGGAGTGAGATAAGCTTTGAACTTACTCGTGACTTTAATCTACCTTTACTCTTCATTCGAGGTCGAATGATCACAAGGGGGAGATGATTTAACATACCATAAAATTACCAAAATGCCCCTAGAACATAGTCACACATATAACACGTCTTCCAATGCTT
>JAPFFP010105976.1:0-19177 GCA_026153255.1 Solanum medicagineum
CCTTGGTGAAAGAGGGCAAAGTAGAGGTTTTCTCCCAAGGGGGAGATGGGGCCCTTAGGTACCAAGGTAGGTTGTGTGTGCTTTGTGTTGATGGTTTGAGGGAGAAGATCCTTGGTGAGGCCCACAATTCTTCTTATTCTATCAACTACGGTTCCACCAAAATGTATAGGGACTTGAGTGATGCGTATTGGTCGGGAGGCATGAAGAGGGACATTGCTGAATTCGTTTCTGGTTGCCATAGTTGTCAGCAAGTCAAAGCCAAATATCAAAGGCCGGGTAGCCTATCCCAAGACATAGAGATTCCTACTTGGAAGTGGGAAGTGATTAATACGGATTTTGTGGTTGGGTTGCCTAAGACTAGGAAATGCTTTGATACCATATGGTTGGTAGTTGCTACGATGACGAAATCGGCCCAC
Organism: Solanum medicagineum; assembly: GCA_026153255.1. NCBI lineage: Eukaryota > Viridiplantae > Streptophyta > Magnoliopsida > Solanales > Solanaceae > Solanum > Solanum medicagineum. The sequence continues at coordinate 417 of JAPFFP010105976.1, forward strand.
TTTCTACCGATTAAGACCACCTATGGGGATGAAGAGTATGCAAGGTTGTACATCCATGAGTTAGTAAGTTTTTGAATGGGGTTCCTTTTTCCATCATATCAGATCATGGTTCACAATTTACTTCACGCTTTTGGAGGTCCTTTTAAAGGGGTCTTGGTAAAAAAGTTCACCTTAGTACGGCCTTCCACCCCCAAACAGATGGCCGATCCAAAAGAACGATTCAAACACTTGAGGATATGCTAAGGGCTTGTGTATTAGAGTTAAGGTATCGTAGGGATGATCATCTTTCTTTTATTGAAGTTGCATACAACAATCGCTATCACTCTAGAATCGATACGGCTCCTTTTGAAGATTTTTATGTGAGGCATTAGTGATGACTGGTTGGTTAGTTTGACATTGGAGAGGTGGCTTTATTCGGACTAGATCTAGTTATGGAGGCTCTTAAGAAGGTTAGGATGATAAGGGAAAGGTTGAAGACAGCCCAAAGTTGTCAAAAATCCTACGCTGATGTGAGAAGAAGAGACCTTGAATTCAAAGTGGGTGATTCGGTTTACATGAAAGTTTCTCCAATAAAAGGTGTGGTCCTCTTTGGTAAGAAAAGGAAATTGAGTCCAAGATATTTTGGTCCTTATGAGGTTATGAGGAGGGTTGGCAAGGTAGCTTATGAATTGAAGTTGCCTAGTGAAATGAATTTGGTTAATCCGGTGTTCCTTGTCTGTATGTTGAGAAAATGTCCTGGTAATTGTAATGCTATTATACCTCTATGTTGTGGCTTTTGTTGAAGATAACATGACCTATGAGGAGGTTCTGGTTCATATTATGGATACGAAAGTGAAGAGACTGAGGGATAAGGAGATGACATCCGTTAAGGTCCTTTGGAGGAACCAACAAATTGAAAGTGCTGCTTGGGAGGCCAAAGCGGACATGCAAAAGCTGTATCCTTATCTTTTTCACTCCACACAAGGCTAAGGTACCAATTCTAAGTCCCCTATGTGATTCAAGAGTTATGGTTCAGCCCCTATGTCATTCATTTGGATTCATGCTTAAGTTGGCAAGTTATGATTATTTTACTTGTATGTTGAGATTTTGAAAAGGGTATTTTAAATGTGATGTTACATTCTTGTTAGGGATAATTTGTTTATGATCACTCTCTTATTATACGTCTCTTTTACATTTGGGGACGAATGCTCCCAAGGGGGAGATATTGAAATGGCCTCAAAAAGTTCCCGAAAATGTCCCTCAGAATGACCGAAATTTTAAATTACATATATCTCAAAATACATTTGCTATTTTGAAAATACGACTTCATATTCGTAATCAGGGGGTCAATATTAGGTGAAAAGGGGTCTAACTCTGATATAATAGCAAAAGATTAGCAATTATTAAATTCTAAGAATGCAATTTCCAGTGGCAAATCCATAGTACAAAAAGCGTCCTATTTTTTTAACTCAGTCCAAGACTTCTAAGTCATGGCCGTAAGTGTTCCCAAACGTATTTTACCCATAGTTAGCAAATTTCACCCTCATATTACCCAAAATAATCTCCAATACTCACTCAAACACTTAGCCATATTTTCACTCCCAAATTCAAGTCCCAAACCATCATCTTAAACTAAGGTTTTCCTTCAAGATTCTTCTTCAAGCTTCAAGTCTCCATCTCCAGTCTTCACCAAGTTCATCTCTAAGCTAAGGTATATGGGTTTCTTTTATCGGTTCATTTCACCCATGATATCCAAGCCTCCTTCTACTCAAACTTCATGATTTAAAGTTAATTTACAAATGGGTCTTGCATATTATGAAATTCACTGCACACTATATTGAAGCTATGTAAAGTAGTGACTGTTTTGCTATGTTTTAAGCTATAAATCTTGGACCTATTGTAAGCTGTGATGAGGGATTTTGATGTATATGACTTGAGGGTGTTACAAGGTACTGATGTATGGTTTCATAATGGATGTTCTTGTATGATTGCATCTCTATATTTCATGATTTTATACAAGCATTACACACCTTCTAAGTGTTTGATAAAATGTCTGGATGTGGGTTCTTGAGGAGTTGAAGGCCTAAAACATGAGATATGATATGAATGACTATATGATGATGAAATAAGCTTATGTATATGATATACTCTAAATAAAGTATTAGATTATACCATACCCGATCCCGGAGGATAAGTTCTCGGGTAACCAAGGTGGGGGTTTGTACTATCAACCATGTGAGGGTTTTGTACTTCGCTATCATGGTGATAAGGTGTGATTATCATCAACCATGGAGGGGTTGTACCACACCACCGGGGTGCTAGGGTGGGACCATCATCAACCACCAAGGGATTTGTACTTTGAAAATCTAACTTGGTCTCTTCTACACAAGATATCCAATGTAAGCATGAGTTATTAAAGCATGCTTTACTTAACCATTGATCTTACATGCCATATTGTTATATTATGCCTATTGCTTAATATTATGCATTTTTATTATGATGCCTATTTATTGTTGCATTGCATCCTACACACTTAGTACATTCGAATGTACTAACACATACTCTTGCCTACATGATATCACCATGTAGGAACTGGAGCCCAAGTCTATCATCCTCATCCACATGGCTATATTGGTGCTACTTAAGCTAGTTGGTGAGTCCTCCACTTCGGGGACCTAGTCTATGCTCTCTTGTTATATATTGAGACACTTTTCTTTATGTTCTATTTGATAATGAGAGTGAGCCCGGTCACTTTTTGTTGGCCCCCACTCTTATTTATGTAGTAGAGGTGGATGTTGAACATGTTATGTATCTATGATATGAGTTTGACTCTTATCTCTTGACTATTATATTGTGCAAGCTTTTCCTTTATCTCCTTTGCCTCTATTCTTGCTCTTTAATGTTTTTCTATGCTTTCGCGACCTATGATGTGTAATGACAAGTTAAGAAGCTTGTTTGGGGTTCCTTCGGATTTCCCATTCAGCGTGTCATGAATAGGACCTTGGATTGGGTCGTGACAGATACACCATGAACTGGGGACAATTATGGTTATAACCCTGAAAGGAGCCTTATGACCTGTAATACGAGATATGTTAACACTGAGCAACTGGTGTGTTAGAGATAGGAGTGCTACTCTATCTGCGAGGTGTAGGTTATATCCTACGGGCGTTCTGGGTGATCTGCGATGAGATGCTAGTTATATGAGTTTGTCTTAGGGACTAGCATCTAGTTGAGAGGGGTACATTGTCAGAGTGCTGGCATATGGTTGCCTTAGGTGATATCTTTCATGGCTACTGAGCTTAGACATAATTTTGGGTAGGTGACATCCTTCCGTTTATCTAACGTCTTGGTCTTAGCTTAGGTTATACCAACGATGTCGTGTGAGTTGCTTTACATAGAGAAAGGGCCTGAGAAAGGTCGAATATGAGTTAGTGCCCCGAGATTAGCATGTGTTCTGACATGACTTATACTTGTATGAATGTGTATGGCCTGTTGGTAGTGAAATATGATGAGCAAGAGACTGTGCATTAGTTATATATCATACTGCGACTTGACTCTAGTATAGATATGACTCAGCTTGGTTTGGGTATCCTAGATATTTATGATTACCATAATGGTTTGTGTTTACTCTGGGCACTTATGATTGATGAGGTTATGGTATACATGGCCTTAGCTAGGAATGGCTCTATGGTGTTTTGTGATGTATATACTCTATGATGTACTGCTGATAGTTGTTCTGCGTACTAGCTCTCTCTATTATATTTTAGGGTATCTGTTGTATCTGAGAAAGGTGGTGATTGTGTTTGTTTAGGTTGGATTGATATTGTGGGATACCTAGGTTGAGAGCGTCATCACCTACGTTCCCTCTGGGCACGATACGATTATCGTTGCCTTCGATCACTCTGCGCATTATATGACTTTGGAGTTCCGGATCTAGATAGATTGGTCGAGTGAGTTATTGAGTAATACATCTCATCCCAGATGACACTCCCCATCGCCGTTGAGCATCGGTGGTCACGTCTGTAAAGTCCCAGTTCTGGGTAATGCCACTTATGGACTTGTGTCCGGTGGCGGCGCCTATGATGCAAGGTGGCAGATGCAGATTCTGAGGGCTGAGTGCCGGAATAGTTTTGGGTTGAGGACCCATGATTGATATTTTGTAGGGCGGGGCACTGTTATCAATACTATGATGTTGAGACACTATTATTTATGATAGGGGGATTCTTTCTCCCACTAAGGATACGTCCCACCGTTACATTTATGGTCAGACTGGAGAAAAGGTTGAAAGACCCAGGGGTTAGAGTCCCCAAGTGATATTAGGGGTTCAAGTTCTCATGTGATACTGCTTCTAATGGGTCTGGTGCCACGTGCCGGCACAGGGTCGAGGACCCAATTCTCTTGTGATTATTGGGGTGAGGCCCGTGATTACTTACTAATGGATCCACTTAACTATTCACACCCTGATTGTGCGTGGGTGTACCACCTAGGCTTATGGGGACTCAGGGGGCCTTCATGCTTAGAAACTAAGGCCTTACACCCACATACAACTGACCCTTGTTCTGATGATATGAAGAGCTGGGCTCTATGATGGTTCTATGGGATTTTGTGATAGTTCTGAGGGATTTTATGATTATCTATCAGCATGATTATTCTGCGCAGGTATACCTTCTAGGTTTATGGGGGCCCAATTTGCTTACAGGCATAGATACTAAGGCCTTACACCCGCATACAACACTATAACTCAGTTGGGTGTAGTTGTGATACTAACATACGCAGTCTTCGTCCGTTGATATTGATGTTCAGTACTTAGGTTTTTTCAGGTTATTATTGTTCGTCACTCTGATTGGTTCAGTTATGGTTTGAGGGTTCCCAGACATGTCTATGCCTTGATCTAAGTTGTTTTGCTACACTGCTGCAGTTCTATACATTTGGACTTTACTTATGTTAACTATTTCAGTCGGTTGACTGGTGATCCTTACTAGGTGCCTTTTCTGGTACTCATCCCTACTTCTGCATCTCCCCATGGTGCAAGTCCAGGTACGGGTCGTGATAGTTCATTTGGGGAACTTCTGGAGCACTAAGAAGACTTTTTCTGAGCACCGGCAGCTCTGGCTTTTTCACAGTCTCCTTCCTATTGATGGCCATCTTTTGCACCCAGACATGGACCTTGTAAAGTGGAGTTTGGTATTTGTAGGTGCACTCCTAGTTTTGTATATTATTATGATTGTTGTTATATATGTACGATATGTCTTGTGTCTAGTTTAGCTCTATACAGTTGACTTCCAGGTTCTAGGTAGGTTTCAACGTATATGTTATTGTTATATTGATTTGGTTTGGACTAGAAAGCTAGGATAGTTACCTTTGGGTTGGGAATTGGCTTTCTTGTAGGTAGGACCAGTAGGTGGCATCATGACCAGGACCGGGTCATGAAAAGGTTGTATCAGAGATTAAGGTTCACTAGCCTCACCGATACAGAGCTACTATCTAAGAGAGTCCTATAGATGGGTGCAGAGACGTCCGTGGCTAATCTCCACGAGGATATGGGATGTTTAGGAACTTTTCTATGTTATTGATTCTGGTTGTGCATTTTCTCAATAGTTCTTTGATTTGTGAGAATTTGGCTTCATTCATCCCTCCGTGTTGGTGTCGTATAAAGGCCAGACTCCGGGCAGGGGAATTGCTGCATCGTCAATCCCAGATAGGGAGCAACTCCTAGAACCCATTGAGTAGAGGCTCAATGCCCTTGAGTTGTAACAGTCGGATAAGGAAGCTTGCAGGCACCAAGAATGTAGAAGGGCCTCAGTGATAGGGTTTGGGATTAGTACTTGATTGGTGATCATTATTTATTTTCCTATGAGATATATTGTTAGAGATGGAGTTTTGTAAAATGTATTTTCGTACGTCAGGAGCTAATTAAAGGTTATATGTGCCGTGAGCACTTTTGTTAGAGATCCTAAAGTAGAGATAAGTTGGGACTAAGGTAAGGCTGAGCATTGGTGCCATCCAGGTGTCCATATTCGATTATGTACCTACTTATTTAACCTGTTGCATTTTCTGATGTTAATGAGTATGTTTATGGGACTTGAGTAGTTGTCACCTATGTTACAATTTTACCCTGTTGGTGGCTGAATGTAAGTCAAACTATGTGATAATACATATGATTGTTTTGATGCTTACCTACTAGAGTGGGCAGCTTGATGCTAGCGTATATCATATTTGAAAGGTCGACTGTTGGTCATACTCCTTGCTACACCTTGTGCCTCTATGTCCGTGATTTCTTGTGGTGATTTTGTTGATATATGACTCTTCTAATTCTTTGGTCACTGAATTGTGAGATGGATGCTATTCCTGGAGGCTTAGTTAGGTTTTCTATTGTTATATTGGGTAATGTTGTGTTATTAGTTGAGCTGCCGGCCACTCTGCCCTAGGGACTAGTTATGATGGTTGGCCACTGAGACCATGTTGTTTGGATTCCTGGCTATGCTTGTCAATGTGAATGTTGACCATTTTGCGAGATTGCTTGGTACTTAGGTTATGGTTATATAGTTTTAGGTGCATTGCTCCGCCCATCGCTTGCTTGAGTGCGAGTTCTGACCTTCTTTTATCCCGGGTCAGATATGGAGTTAATGGATGGTCCTTTTTATTAGTGGGGTATTAGGGATGATGATTCTGGAGGATTGTGGTACGCGAGTTATTGTTGGATAGCCTCAGTATTGATATTGTCGTAGGGGCGGATTGACTTGTTTATATTATGTAGTTATTGATATGGCACTCCAGTTGGCTAGTTTTAGCCCATAGAGCCGGGCCTGAACGGTATAAATATGTTATAAGGTGCCTTAGCAGCGGTCCAGGGCGTTCAAGATAGACTAAACACAGCTCTGAGTCAATACTCAAGGTTATGGCAACCATGAATTCCAATTTGTGTAGTTGAGATTTGGGATAGAATGCTTCTAAGGGTGTCATCCTTGAGAGAAGTCATAAGGTTCGGAAGGAGAGGTGAGCTTAGGCTCGATATATCAACTCCATTGAGGTTTTGGAATGGGTTGGACCGGTTGCATCTGAGTTATTCCTACCTCTAGCTAGTTATCCTATACATCCTATTCTATCGATGGTGCGCCGGTGTATTGTAGATGAGTTACTTGTACTCCAGATTGTTCTTTTTTGGTGAGTTAAATAATGTCATAATATTGTTAATGGAGGTTGTAATGGAGGACATTTTGGGGGTTGTCCCGGATCTTTTACGGCCATTGTGAATGGATGATTGTGTCTGTCAAACTGACTACTGTGTTGTGCAATAGGAATTTGGTGAGTTATAAGCACCGATGGATGCTGTTGCGGTTCTTGCCATGTGTTAATTGTTAGATGCTACAGAATGAGGGGATGAATGGTAATAACTACTAAGGACCATGTTTAGGAAATGAGATACGAATGCCTTAGTGTGAACAGAAGTATAGAGAGCCTTTTGAGTAGGCAACCTGTTAGGTATTTGTTGCATTAGTAAGTGTTGGTTGCAATGCCAGGTGGATTGGATAGCAAGGGAAGGGTTTTTAGCCCTTAATGTTAATGAGAGCATATTGGCTATTTTCCGCAATTATTCGGTTAGCCCATGGGCCATTTGTGGTTGATTGTGGGAATTGCTTGTATAGGGAAGCCAGGTATGGAGTAAAGGCCATATATGTAAACCACAAGTACATTTATGAAAAACCATGATTATCCGAACATCTGGGGATGTACAACGGACAAGTATGCCTAGCTGATTGATCCTCGTTACTTGTACGCTGATTAAATGGATGGGACAAATAGTGGATTCTCGGGACTTCATTTTGGGATTGCCGCACCAACTCGCTGTTATATACAGACAGGTGGTCGAACTTCTGGATAGTTATGGTGCTACTTAATTATTGTAGAATACGAAACGTGCTTGTGACTTATATTTATGGTATGGATTGGAGCCAACAGGTATGCCTGTGTCCATACTTTCGTGGACGAAAGTCTTATTAGTAGGGGATGTTGTTATGACCCTTCGGGTCGTTTATATTGTTTTGCTGCTATTATGTTGATATGAGCATGTGTATGTGACCTTGGGTCTACTAGGATGATTATTGGTCTGTTTATTCGGGAATTATGTGGATTTTGAAGTTAACTAGGAAGTTATACCCATAAAATGAGTTTTGAGTAAAGTCCTAGTAAACAACCTCAGAACAGAATTCTGACGATTCTTTTAGCTCCGTAACAATCGAATTAGGCTAGGAGTATGTTCGGTGAAATTATATCATGGATTACAAAATTGGCTGCCAGAATCGATTATTTGTTGACATAGTCAATGCTCTTGGGAACCATGCCCAGATGAGAATTTTTATAGCATGGTTAGCTCTGGAATATCGATTTTTCTCTTGGGCATCCCCTCGTTTGATACCGGGGATGTCCGGATGTGATTTGAATCCTCGGGGGCTTTCCGTTAAAAGTTGCATGTAAAAAAATGGGACCGTCATTGTATTTTTGGAAGCTCCATTGGAAATTCTAGCCACAGCGTTGGGTCCAGAATGGCAAAATACATAGATTTACATAGTTTGTTTTATAAAATCGGAGTCCGAACGAGCCTGAAATGGGGAAAAAACAATCAAAGGATTAATGGGAGAGGGGTGATGTGGCACACCCTATTGCTGCCATATGGCACACCGTATTACTACCACGTGGCACATCGATTACTGCCACATGGCAGTGATCTGGCAGTCACCTCCCTCTCAACTTTGTACCGCGATTCTGACCTCATTTTTCATCCAATTTTAGTGATCGAAAAGCCTATGTGACTTGAGTAATTGCAAGGAATGTCGTGGTGAAGTCGAATTTAGGATTTGAAACATATTTTGAGGTAAATCACTGCTTTTTCCTCGTTGATATATTAGGAACGAGTGAAAACTTTACATTGCAATATCTCGTTCATTACTTATTGACATTAAATGAAATTTTGCGTCTAAATTGTTCTATCTGAGAGGGATGCTGTGGTATATTGGGTGTTCACTGATTTTGTCCAGTTTTTGAAAATTTTGGCCGAGAAAGTTTTGGAAAGAATGTATTCCCAATAAAGTTTTCAACTTTGTTTTTGGGCCTTTTCTCGGTCTTCTGGGGTCCATTTTGTACCGAATTTCGGGCTATAGACTTGGGGTGATGTGGAGATTATTTTATGGGGATTTGTTTGGTATTTCAATTGTGTGCCTCGATTTTCCTCATTTTAGTCCTAAGTAATGTTATTTCACCTGTTTCTTGAGATTTTACAGCCAAATCAGTCGTAATGATCTTGTCACTTATGTTTGAACAGTTGAACAGTATTGAGAAGCAATCTAGATGGGGAAAAACTTTGTTAGATGGCTCGGACCAAGAGATGTTGGATGCCAGGTAGGCTAGGCTTTCTCTAAACCCTAGACTGAGCTGAAATGTTTGCATATTTGAGTTGGAATGTGTAAGAATGTATTATTTTTCGAACGTGCTAAGGAGTATATATTGTATATGGCTAGATGTGGTTTGTTTGTTATTTCTATCTAATGCTATGGGACAATAGTTGTGGTATAGAGGGTTGTGTTGACTGTAACTGTTATATTACCTGAGTTCTTACATTATATGACTACGAAGGAGCCTGGAAGCAGTTGGATGGAGTTGTGAATATGTGACAGGTATATACACTGAGCTTGACTATTTCTTTTATGGGTGTGTCATCTGAGGCTACCAGAATATACTATCTATTGAGGTTGACCTGTGATTACACGCTTCCATTTGCACTAGATCTAGTATCTATTTCTTATTTGTATGTATATGCATGATGTGGCTACAGTTATCTATATCTATACTGAGTACTTTTGGTAGAATTCCCTAATTAAACATGATTCTTTGTTACCATGTGATTTAGATGATGCAGCATACTTCTGTTATCGGTTCTGTACTTGTCCCACTGGTTAGTGAATAGAGATGTACCATGTCCTGGAACGGTCTTAGTTATAACCCTGAAGGAGCCTTATGATCTATAATACAAGATATGTTGACACTGAGCTATTGGCGGGTTAGACATGGGAGTGCAACTCTATCAGCGAGGCGTAGGTTATATCCTATGGGCATTCTAGGTGATCTGCAATGAGACGCTAGTTATATTGGTTTGTCTTGGGGACTAGCATCTAGTTGAGAGGGGCACATTTTCAATGGGACGACACATGGTTGCCTTGGGCGATATCCTTCGTGGCTGCTGAGATTCAATATAATTTTTTGTAAGTGACGTCCTCCGGTTTATCTAGCCTTTTGCCCTTAGCTTATGTTATGCCGATGAGGCCCTATGAGCTGCTTTACCCAGAGAAAGAGCCTGATAAATGCCAAATATGGGCTAGTACCCTGAGACTAACATGTGTTCTGACTTGAGTTATACTTGCATAAATGTGTATGGCCTGTTGCTACTGAGATATTATGACCAGGAGATTGCTAATTGATTATATTTCATATTGCAGCTTGACTCTAGTATAGATATGACTCATCTTGGTTTGGGTATGTTGGATATTTATGAGTTAACGTAATGGTCTATGTTTACTCTGGCCACTTTCGATTGACGAGGTTATGGTAAACTTGGCCTTAGCTAGGCATAGCTCTATGGTGTTTTGTGATGTATAACTCTCTGATGTACAACTGATAGTTATTGTGTGTACTTGTTCTCTCCATTCGATTCTAGGTATCTGTTATATCTAAGAGAGGTGGTGATTGTGATTATTTGGGTTAGATTGAGATTGTGAGATACCTACATTGAGAGTGTCATCGTCTACGTTCACTCAAGGCACAATATGATTTTCCTTGCCTACGTTCACTTTGGGAATGATATGACTTTGGAGTTCCAGATCCAGATAGATTGGTTGAGTGAGTTATTAACTGATACATCTTGTCCCAAATAGTGTTCCTCGTCACCAGCATCGGGGCTCACATCTGTAGAGTCTGCGTCATGGGTGATGCTCCCTGTGGACTTGTGTCCCGGTGGCCGCGACTGTGATACACGATGGCGGATGTAGATTCTGAGGACTGAGCGCCGACTGAGTTTTGGATTGAGGACCCCATGATTGATATTCATTGGGGCAGAGCCCCATGATTCATACTCCAATGTTGAGACACTATTGTTTATGATTGGGGGATTCTTTCTCTCGTGGTATATACGTCCCACCGTTACATTTATGGTTAGACCACTTGGCCCTAGCTGGCTGTCCGATCAAAGGCCAGGTCGGAAGACCCAAGGGAAGATTCCTCGAGAGATATTAGGGTTTCAAGCCCCCATGTGACACTACTTTTGCTAGATTGGGTTCCACGTCCTGGCACAAGGTCGAGGACCCAATTTACTTGTGATTATTGGAGCGGGGCCTGTGGTTACTTACCCGTAGATCCACTCACCTATTCATACCCTGATTGTGTGTGGGTGTACCTCCTGGCCTTATGGGGGCTCAGGGAGCATTCATGCTTAGACACTAGGTCATTACACCCACGTACAACTGACCCTTGTTTTGATTGATGCAGAGAGATGGGCTCTATGATGGTACTATGTGATTCTATGATGGTTCTGGACGATTATCTGATTATCAGTCAGCATGATTATTGTGCACGGGTGTACTATCTTATCCAATGGGGGCCTAGTTGGTGTACAGACACAGATACTAGGGCCTTGCAACCACTAACAACACTATAACTCAGTTGGTGTAGTTATGGTATTGACCTACGCAGTCTTCGTCAGTCGGTATCGATGTTCAATACTTGGGTTTGTTCAAGTTATTATTATTCTTCACTTTGATTGGTTCAGTTGTGGTTTGAGAGTTCCCAGACATGCCTAGCCTTAACCTAAGTTATTTTTCTACACTGCTGCAATTCTATACATTTGGACATTACTATGTTCATTTTACTTGGTCGGTTGATGATGCCTACTGGGTGCCTTTTCTGCTACTTACCCTTACTTCTGCATCTTCCCAAGGTGCAGGTCCAGGTATGGGGTCGTGATAGTTTATTTGGGGAACTTCGGGAGTGTTCAAGAGACTTTTGGTGAGCACCGACTGCTCTGGATTTTTCACAGTCTCCTTCCTATTGATGGCCATCTTTTGCACCACGACATCGGCCTTGTAAAGTAGAGTTTGGTATTTGTTGGTGTACTCCTGGTTTTGTATATTACTATGACTATTGATATATGTGTACGATATGTCCTTGTGTCTATTGTAGCACTGTATAGTAGACTTCCAGGTTCTGGGTGGGTTTCAGCGCATATATTATTGTTGTATCAATTTGGTTTGGACTAAAATGCTAGAACAGGTACTCTTGGGATGGGAATTAGCTTACCTGTAGGTGGCACCATCAGGCTCCATCATGTCCAGGACCAGGTCAAGACATAGAAGACCCGCAGCGAAAAATAATTTTTGCCAATTTTATGATTTCCAATGGTTGTCCGCCTTGGCCGTGATACACCAGGGGCATGGAGCAGAGTGTTTTTCTAGGCGCTACTAGTCCGCGTTGCACTTGGGGCACGGACTGGTGTAACATTTTCCTTGGTTTTCTTATTTTGCCCAAGGTCATTGAGGTCATAGCCCTATTGAAACGCCCCCAAAAGTGCCCGAAAATGTGCCTCGAAAATGCCCAAATTCATAATTCCCATATATCTCAAAATTTGTGCGTGATATTGAAAATCCAACTTCATATTTGTGATCAAGGGGAAAAATTGAAAATGGGTATAACCCTGATTTTAGAGCAACTGTATCAAAATTTAAATTTCCAAAAACTGATGAAAAATAGAATCGAGCGACGCAGCAAGGGCGCAGACTAGTACATTTTTTTTCCTGTTTTCTTTATTTCGGTCCAAGGCCTTGGGGTCTTGGGCCTAAGCCTTCCCATGCATACAACACCTATACTTAGTCATTTTCAACCCCGTAGGTCCTAGGCTTGGGTTGTGAAAAACTTGGTATCAGAGCACTAGGTCGCTAATGGTCCTCGGGATCCAACACACTACATCGATTAGAGTCTTATTAATGGTTGTGAAGCGCGCCACAAATATGAATAGGAGGCTATGAGGCGTTTTTGGTAATGTTTCACTTGTTCGTGGTCTATATCGTTCTTTAGATGTAAATTTAAGGCTTTTTCCACTAACGAATCCTCTTTGCTATTCTAAATCATGTCGATTCCAAGAGGAAGACTAAGGAAAACTCGTACACCCAAGCAGCAACTGGCCCCTTCCGCTCCTTAAGCTCCTCAAGGTGGAGGGGTTGGCCAAGAAGTATTCCAAGATGCTATTGCAATATTGTCGCATGCTATGACCAACAAAATAAACCAAAGGGCTCAAGTTCCTCACTCTCCCACTCAGACTTCTAGGATTAGGGATTTCACTAGAATGAACCCATCAAAGTTCTATGTATCTAAGAGGCTGAGGAAGAAAGATGTAGCCTTCATAAAGGTCCTTTACAGGAACCAACAAGTTGAAAGTGCCACATAAGAAGCTGAAACGGACATGAGAAAGTGACACCCATATCTCTTTCACTCAACTCAAGCCGAAGGTACTAATTTAAGTCCCCTATATGATTTTGAAGTCCTAAGTTTCATCCCTCATATCATGTTGCATGCATTCATGTTTATGGTAACAAGTTTATGGTGATTTTGGCATTCTTGTTGCGATATTTGAGAATGATGTTTAAGTGTAATTGTTGCACTCATATCGGGCTGAAATCTTCATGATTACTTCTCTTATACATGTTTCTTCGACATTCAGGAATGAATGTTCCAAGGGGGAGATAATGGAATGCCCCAAAAGTCTGTTTTGGAAATTCGCATAACTGTAATTTCCATATATCTCAAAATTTGTGCATGATATCAAAAATCTGACTTCATGTTCTTGATCAGGGGGAAATATTGCATGGGAGATGGGTATAACCTTGATTTTAGAAGACCCATAGCAAAGAATGATTTTCACAAAGTTTTTCAAAAATTGTAAGGGTATGCGATGGCTCCGTGACGCAGACCCATCATGGAGTAGTGTTAGCTCTTAATTTTTTTCCAGCTAGGGGCTTTGGGGTCCTTGCCCGATGCCTATTTACACGTGAAATATCCCACACTTAGATATTTTTCAACTCCATATCACTCAAAAACCCTCTCAGAAACCTCTCTACCATTTTTATTTAAAATTGCCATCGAAATTCAAGTGTCTCAAGCATAATTCTGAATCCCAAGAGCTCCATTCAAGATTTATGTCTCCTTCATGTTTACATCAAGAATACCGAGGTTTAAGATATGTGGGTTTGATCCATTGGGTCCTTACACCCATGGAGCCCAGCCTTCCTATTTTATGAAAATTGCATGATTTCAAGTTGTATTAACTATGGGTATCTATTATTATGAAACGTGAGCATGAAATATGTTGCGATTTTATCAAATATTATTGACTATGCATGAATATCTATTTTGAGCTTATACCATGAATGAATTTTTATCTATTGAGACTCTATATTATTCAAGCTATGAAATCTATGAACTATTGTGATGTTTTGATATGATTTACAAGTTACCCATGATAGGTTTAACCATGATGTTGGTGGGATGATTTACATGATTTTAAGATGCATTGATTTCATTATTTCATGATCTATACTCTTGCATTTTTCATTATTTGTACATGTACTCATATGTTCCCACTAAGTGTTCGATGAAATGTCAAGTTAAGAATTCTCAAGTTATTTACATTTTTTACAAGTCAAGTGACTTCATGATGAATATGGGCAATCAAGTATGCTATGAATTCATGAAATTATCAAGGATTATGCAAGTATGAAGAATAATCCCTATTTTCAAGATTTTACCGCTTGTGAGCCATTCATGTTAAAGCAAGGGTACATGTATGATTATGATCTATTCTCATGCTTCAAGTTAGGCTCACTAGTGGAGTTCAAGTATGTTTAAGAGCTACTATTGTCATGATTCCATGTTTACTACATGTTATCAAAGTTATGATTATTTCAAGAATTCCATGGGATTAGACAGAGCAGCAATGGATAGGATGTTAGCATGGACTATCTTCAAGGGTCTATATTTTTTTTCTCAAACTATGTGCCAACATAGGATTATGATTATTACCCTTGCTACTCTAGTGGATCCATTTAGGGCAATTTATAATAAAATCCACCCCGAAAACGGGATGGGTTCCCGTAGGGGGGGTTACTTCTCCGAAATGGGACGGTCTCGAGTAAGGTGAAGTATTGTTTACCTTGGCAAGTAAATCACCTCTTTATCAACGAGGGGTAAGCATCGGTATTCTAAGTTGTAGCTCAATTAGTCTTACTTATGTTGGTTAGGGTCTCTTCCAACACATGTATTATGTTCTATGCAAGTTGAATAATTTACAAGCATAATCATTATTTACTTCAAGCATTGATCATGCATGCCATATTGAGATCTAACTTATCTATTGCTTATTATTACTCATTTTGACTATATTGGCTTATGACTTCTTGCATTTCATCCTACATACTTAGTACATTCAAACGTACTAACACATACTCTATGCCTACATGATGTAACCATGTAGGAATTGGAGCACCACTTGATCATCCTCCACGTGGCTAGCACGATACATTGAAGCAAGATTTGGTGAGTTGTCAAGTTCGGGGATACTATCTTTACTACTACTACTCTTGCAACATTGAGACTTCTTTTGTTGAACAGTTGTTATTATGAGGTGAGCCCGAAAAGTATTTTGGCTCCCACTCCATTCTATGTTAGAGGTGTAGTTTGAATATTATGATGTATTTATGCTTTAAGCTTGACTCTTTATGCTTTCACAATTATCATAGACTTCCCTTAGTCCTGCTTCCCTTTTTATATTATCTGTTGTTGCTTACTTTGCTTCTACCACCAAGAATGTGTCATTGATATACTAAGAGGCTTGTTTGGGTCCCTTTGGGTTCTGATTAATCGTGTCACGTTTAGGCCCTAGGCTTTGGTCGTGCCACAAAGATGACAAAGTTTGCGGTCCATGTGTAAGGGGGAATCAAGTAAGATTGTCACAACATGGACCTAGGGCCTAGACGTAACAGGGCGAATGGGAACCTGAAGGGACCCCAAACAAGCCTCTTAGCATATCATTACACATCCTTGATTGCGAAAGCAATTGTACAACATCAACAGATAATAAAAAAGGAAAAATAAGGCTAAGGGACATAGTTGATACCATAGATACATAGAAAGTCATTGTATAGCATTAATACACCATAATGTTCCAACAACACCACTTATATGTTGATAGGAGCAGGGGCCAAGACAATCTCCGGGCTCACCCTCATAGTCATAAGTTTCTAACATAATTAAGAATTAATACAGAGCATAGATTCAATGAAGCATGTCCTAGGAGTTGAGGACTCACCAACTTGCTTTTGGATGGTACTAGCCACGTGGAGGAGGAAGATGGTCAAATGGAGCTCCGGTCCCTACATGGTAACATCATGTGTTAGTGCGTTCAAATGTACTAAGTATTTAGGATGCAATGCAACAATGGATGGGAAATATAGGCAAAATGCATAATCATGAACAATAGATAGCATAATAAAAATATGACATGTATGAATGATTCTTGAAGTAAAACATTCTTGTATGGAACATATTACATATTTAGGAAGAGCCATCATCATAGACCAAGCAACTTAGTACTTCGAATCCAAGGTGAACCACCCCTTTGAGTGATTGACGTATTAACCCCTTAATTTGGTTGATGAGTTTGCCACTTTTCATCCAAGGTGATTGAGGTATCAACCCCACAATTTGGTTATGTTCAACTTGCAACACTATAGATACCGTTTATGAAAATAACACGTATAGAGATTTCTTTCATCATCATATATGTACTTAGTTCATAGGTCAAGCAATAGATCATCTATGGCTTAAGAATCCATAACCAGACATTTTATCAAATAATTGGCGGATGTGCAATGTTAGTTCAAAATCATGCAATTCAAGAGTGAAATTATATGAGAAAAATCAATCTAAAACCACCCACCAATACTAGGTAACACCCTCATGAAAGATAAATCAAAGCCCTTCATCTAATCACATATGGATCTTAGATTGAAACCCCAACATAGTTTATAACCCAAATTCATAATAAGCAATACCCAAAAGTAATCAACTTGGAAACATAAAATTTAGTTAAAAAGGAAGGCTAGGTACCATGGGTGAAAGGACCCAATGGTTAAAACCCACATACCTTAGACATTGAGTTTCTGGAAATTGAGTTGAGAAAGAATTGAAGCTTGGAATGGGTTCTTGGAATCCAAAACTTGTTCTTGAGTTTTCTTGAATTTGTATTGGGGTTTTTGTAGAGTCTTTTGAGAGGATTTGAGAGTGTATTCAAGTTGTGAGTGATGACTTGATCCTTTGAGATAGGGTTTAGATATTTTGGGGAGGTTAAGATAGCATTAGAAGTCTGAAAAGATCATTAGAATAAATAAAATTTATGAAAATGCCATTAATGAAACAGAGAGAAAAATTGAAAAAGTGTCACCTCACTTGAGGTTACATGGATCATGTGGCACTCCGCAGGTTGCGTGGAGTGCCCGTGAGATGATACTTAGTAGAAAATTTGAATGTTGGGACACTTGGGAAAAATTAACGTCATCGTCACTTTGTCGGGAGGCTCCACAGGCCATGTGGTGCTACACAGTCCGTGTAGCGGCCCGTGCAGTTACACTTGCTGGGACAAATATAGGAAGGAGGCTCCACACCAGGCCACACAACTTGTGAAGTTTTCCATGGTCCGTTAAGATGGTCGTGGCACTACACTTGGTCAAGAAAACTCCCTCTCACGCCAACCTTGC
This sequence comes from Solanum medicagineum, assembly GCA_026153255.1. Lineage (NCBI taxonomy): Eukaryota > Viridiplantae > Streptophyta > Magnoliopsida > Solanales > Solanaceae > Solanum > Solanum medicagineum. The sequence goes on from JAPFFP010105976.1 coordinate 18,245, forward strand.
CTCACTTGCACACCCCCACAGCTTGCCACATGGTCAGTGGGAAGCCATACGACCAATGCCACTGGCCACGTCCCAACCTTTAGATAAAAAATGGTATTTCCCAACACAAAAATAGTCGGCAAGGCTCACCCAAAGCCTCACTATCCGTCGAAGTGCTCATATGACATCACTGCATGGAAGGGTCTAACGAAAATGGTCATAAGTCCTTCATCCGAACTCTAAATGAGGTGAAACCAAGTGCATTGGAAAGCTGACTCAAAACTCTTTCATTTAAAATGTCATGGGTTGTCTAGTTCTATTTGTGCTAAAAGTTATGCTCATCTAAAATTTACCTTTGGACAAACCAACACCCAATTCTCAATTCATAGGGGAGTCTTGAACTTGTCTAAGTACTAGAACTTTCCCTACAACCCTAATACACTCCCTACCTAAACAATGAGTCTTAAAATATGGATACATCATAGCATGGAATTACGGGGTCTCACAAAGATCATCCTTCAAGTCAAAGAATTCGATAAGTACTACCAAGTGGCTGGAATCGGTTAACATCAACCTGTGTGGAAGTATGAGGGTAGGAACCAGAGGAGGTAAAAGGTATATCCTTGTTATTGTTATGATTACTAAAGATTTTCTTAGACACTCTTTTTATCTTTTAAAGAAGAGTCCTTTGATGTATTCTCTATTTTCATCAAGAAGATGGAAAAGAAATTGGAGACTTCCTTGATTTCCTTAAGATCAGACCATGGAATTGAATTCGAAAATGCAAAATTCTTGGGATTTTGTTCAACAAATGGAATAGATCATAACTTCTCTGCTCCTAGAAGCCCTCAGCAATATGGACTTGTTGAACAAAAAAATAAGACTTTAGAAGTTATGGATAGAACATTGATGATTGCAAATAATCTTGCTAAGAATCTTTAGGCCAAAGCGATA
>JAPFFP010105987.1:6482-19172 GCA_026153255.1 Solanum medicagineum
TGTTTTTGTGTGTGTTTATGGTGGGGAGTAAACTGTTTGTGGTGGTGTTTGGTTGGTGTGTGGGGGGGGGGGGGGGGGGGGGGGGGGAGTGTGCATCGGAGTAGGGATGGGGAGACGGGAACAAATTTTCAAAATGTGAACTATTTTTCAAAAATAAAATTTTAAATTTTTAAAAATTTTAATTTTTTTTTGGAGGAAGAGGGTCGTGGCCGGGATGGGGTAAAAGAATTTATAATTTGAAGTTGGAAAAAGAGTTGAAAAATATTTTTTTTAGTTTTCGAAAGGAACTCATTTTTCTTAAATTTGAGAAAAATAAATTTATTTAAAAAATATTTTGTAAAATATTCAAACCAATAAAATATGAGAAAATAAAAAAATATTTTAACAAAAATATTTTCATCTCTACCAAACACACATGCTGATGCAGCAGATGATGTCATGAACTTAAAAGTTTCAAACTTGGCAGCTACTATTTATATGGTCCACAATACTTGTCATCTTAGAAGTTGATTACACGAATATGGACGCTTTCTAGTACTCCATCTACGATATATTAAGTGAATTATTGAGATAAAATGTATTTATTTAAAAAAAAAACACACATTTAAGGATAAGAATTAAATATTTTTTTAATTATTTCTAAATTGTTCTTCCAGAAAATATAAAATAGTTAATAATTTCATTTAAAGAAGGGATAAATTGTTAACAATTTTCTTCAACTTTAAAAAATTCACTCATGAAAAAAATTTGACCAATCCACTTAATATATAGAAAAGGAAATATTTAATTACATTGGTAAAGCCGTCATCTTTGAAATTCATGATCTATTTATAGTTGTATAGGCACTTTGGAGTTTAATTTGAGTATTCTTAAAGAATTCCAAAGAGGTGACTTGACAACTACAGGCTACTCTCTATTTATTTCAAGAATTGTTCTTCATCTCTAAACATAATTACAAGCATGTCTGATCAAAATGAGGAAACTATCCCCATTGTTGATCCATATAGCTATGTGGGCATGGTACGCCATTCTGATGGTTCCATCACACGTCTACAACCACCTACTGTAGTCCCAATAAACACAATTGATGATCTTTCTCAGCTTGTCGTCACCAAAGATATTGCGATTAACTCCTCAAAGAATACATGGGCTCGTGTGATCCTCCCTCGTGGACTTCTCCATTCCACCACCACTACTCCTAAACTTCCTCTTGTAATCTATTTTCACGGGGGAGGATTCATAGTGGCCACGGTAGATACGCCCATCTTTCAAGGCTTGTACGCTTTGATTGCTAGTGAAATTCCAGCAATTGTTGTATCAATTGAGTATCGCCAAGCCCCTGAAGATCGACTTCCAGCAGCATACGATGATTGCATGGAAGCATTGCACTGGATCAAGAACAAACCTGACGAGCTGTTAGCCGACTATGCTGATTTTTCGAAATGCTTTCTAATGGGCACGAGTGCTGGAGGCAACATAGTGTACCATTTGGGCCTACGCGCTGCGGGGTGTTGGGACATCCTCAAGCCTTTGGAAATCAAGGGGCTAATATTGAATCAACCTTTCTTTGGTGGAAATGAAAGGACACAATCAGAAGTAAGATTGGCTAATGACAAGATGTTACCACCAATTGTAAGTGATATCATGTGGAACCTAGGATTACCCGAGGGCGCTGATCGCGATCACGAATATTCAAATCCAATGGTGGGGATTGAATCAAACCCAAACCTATTTGATCAAGTAAAATTATTGGGGTGGAAGATGTTGGTGACTGGCTGTGATGGAGATCCCTTAATTGACCGCCAAATGAATCTAGTAAAGGGCTTGAAAGAATTGGGCGTTCAAGTAGTGGCTAGTTTCACTCAAGGAGGATATCATGGGTCGGAGGTTATTGATCATTTCAAAGCTAAAGAATTTTCCATACTTGTGAAGGAATTTATAAGTGAGGTATTGCTTTGTGCCAATTAATTAATTACTAGTATGTGTGTCTGGTGGATATAAAAAAATTATTTATGATAATTTATTATATCATTTATTTGAGTTTATTAAATTTAATTATTTCAATAACAACTGTTATGGCCTCAAACTCCAACAATGGACAAAGCTATGACTAAATATGTAAATTTCTCCAAAATCAGGATGCATTATCAATTACTTAGCGGTCAACAAGTAAAGTAAATGAACCGGTTAATTATGACCACTACCACAAGTACAATAGCCACCTTCATCGAAGAAACCACCAGTGACTTAGCTATCACCGAATTTCTATAGTAATAAACTCACGTATGAGAATTTCAAGATGTTGGATGGGTAGGAATTGGAGAGGAGAAAAATAAATTTGGAATGATACTTGTAGACTTGTTTTTCTCAACTTTCATTAGATAAGTCATTTTCGGAACTTGTTTTCCAAATTATTTTAACCAATCAAATATGAGAAAATCGAAAAATATTTTCTTCCGTACCAAAACACTCTTAAATCACCCAATAGATACAAGCTGGAATCATGTAGCCCAGTTATTTCTCTCTTTGTACAGCCCCTGTATGTACTAACAATGCCAAAATAAAGTAGTGTTTTTGAACAAGCCAATGCCAATGGTGAAGTTGTACCTGAGATTTTCGATTCCTGACTTGGTTCTCCTAGCGAGACCCAGGTTCAACGATCGTTTACAGCAAATCACCCTTGCTCACTCTATGCATAATGCCTCTTGCAAAGATTCATGCCAAAATTACCAGTGGAGTTTCACAAAAATTTGACTGCTATTTCATTTGTCTGGTTCCCAGTTCTGCCCTGTGTCACTCCTTTGGATATCCCAAAGAGATTCACTCCTTTGCATCATAGCTGAGAACAAATAAAAACAAAGACAGGCCACGTTAAGTCCGTCTGGTTGCATTGACACTTGAACAAATCGAAAGCCAGTCGAAGATTATTTAACAGGACATATAGCTGAAGTGCAGACAGATGATGAACAGTAGCAGAAAAATGGAAAATGTGAATACTGCAAGCTAAAATGGAAATACACTTTGAAGATTAAGAGATATTAGCAAGCACAAGATCATCAGTAGAGGAAAATATGGGGAATGCTTTGACTGGTAGCTAAATTGGCAAAGGACTTCTCATGTGAATGAATAGTGGCTCAATAATAAAACTAATAAAAGAGTAGTTCTCCAATTTATAGGCGCTGAGTACTTCACCTTTCAAATTTTCAGGCAACGCGATGAACTTAAGACATACAGCTTTCAGTAGGACACAGTGATGCTGATCCGCCAATGCTAAAGTTGTAGCAAAAGTGCTAACTGAAACATCATCACAAAGTTTAGCCTCACAAAGTGCTCTCAATCTCTCAAGACCATACTAGTCAGCTGCAGCAAGCAGATGCTGAGCCATTAAAGCAACTGTACAAGCTCTTGTAAATCAGGGAGGCCATCCCAATAAATGAAGTGGAACAACACCTGAAAAGAGAACAAAACACAAAAAGATAAGTTCAACTGGATATAAACAATTTTACAATCAGTGTCTAAATAATAAAATGCAATATCAGGAATGCAGCCAGGCTCCATCTAATAATCTTTCGAATAAAAACAGTGGGGATCGTTGAATGGTTGTAGTTCAATTCAATAAAAGACAGATAACAAGAAGCGAGTTAGAAGAACAAGAAAATAACTATAACACTAGAAGCACAGCCTTTTCCATAAGGGTTAGCAACCAGAAGGATATATTACTAAAAGGTACCTGCAGAACTAATGCATGACCTCATAAATCTTTACTGCTGCTACTAGAGCTATCTAAGTTTTCAGAGTAGACACTAGTTTAAAGGAGCTAATCTGCCTTTTGGTTGTACTCACAAGCTTAAGCTTATAATATCCTAGAAAATATTAGTAATTGAATGCCTGCAAGAACTTTTCATGTGTCTCTGAATTCCTCAAATCAATAGCAAATGAAATTACAATTCACCTGCAAAATCTATTTAATAGAAGCAGTCAAACTAGATGACACACTGGGGATCAACAAGGTGAGAACACCACTAGTAAATAAAAAAAAATAATAATAATATGATCGGAGGTTGTTAAACAACATTTTTTTGAGGGATTCTTACTAGCCATATATCCCTAAAGAAGTTAATGCTGCTTCATCAAGACAGGTCTAGAGAAGGACCCTCCATCGTAAAATTGCTTTCACTACGACTACTGCTTTTATATCCACAGTAAAGTTTACTTGCGCATTTCATCATTCCAATCTGCTGAAGCAAGTTCACACCTTCAGTATGCTGCCAATATACTCTCTAGACATTTGAGTGCACTTCCACAGCGAATCTTGCTGAACAAATGACGGACTAGAACATTCCACGTTGATATCTTGGGTGGAATGCCATCATTTATCATCTTCTGAAGGAAACAGATTGCTGCTTCCACACCAACCCAACTACACAGTCCACCAATCAGACAGGTATAGGATATGAAATCTGGACGCAAGCCGACTTGACTCATAGCATTCAGAAGTTGTTTTGCAGATTCAACCTTACCACCCTTACAGTACGCATCCATGACTATGTTGAAGGTGAGAACATCAGGTCTAATTCCCCTAACCAGCATTTTAGCCACAAGTTGTAGGGCTTCCTCAAGCATCTCCATATGGCAGAGACCAGATGCTATAGTGTTGTAAGTAACTAAATTAAATTCAATATGTTTTTCTTCCATCTCCCTAAGAAGTTGAAGTGCTACCGTAAGGTTTTTACATTTGAATAAGCCATCTAATAACTCATTATATGTGGTAATATCACCCGAGCAACCAAATCTTTCCATTTGACAATATAGCGTTACTGCCCGTTCAACCCTACCACTATAACACAAACCTTTGATAAATGTGTTAAAAGTAATGGTATTTGGTGGGCAATTTTCTATCACCATGTTATCTAGAAGACTGTAAGCTTGTTCAAACATGAAATTCCTGCAGAGTACATCAACCATACATGTATATACCACAACATTTGGATGGCAACCAAGATTTATCATCCTATTCCATATCTCAGATGCTTTAATCACATCTCCAGATTTAGCACATCCATCAATGAGGATGCTGTAGGTTGTTGAATTTGGAAGGCAGCCACCAGTTTCCATTGCACTATAAACAGATAGAGCCTTATTCATATTCGCAGCCAAACACAGACCATGGAGAAGTGCATTATATGCTACAACATTGGGCAAAATTCCCTCTTTGATCATACCATCCCACACATGAAGAGCTTCATACCATTGTCCCAATAATGAATGTCCCTTAATCAAACAAGTAAACGAATGAATATTTGGAGAACAGCCGCTAACAATCATCTTGCTCAACATAGCAAAAGAAAGACCAATATTTCCTTGGTCAGCAAATGCATTTAAAATCGTAGTGTACGTGATGACATTAGGATCAACTCCCTTGTACCCCATTTCATTCAACAAATCAACTGCTTCCTTAGTATTATATACCTTACAAAGACCATTTATAAGAGCATTATAAACAGGAACTATAGGAGTGAACATCATAGCTACTTGTCTGGCTTCTTTTACTTTACCAAACTTACACAAGGAAGCCACAATTGTTGTATAACTCACTTCATCAGGAGAACACCCCTTGTTTGACATTTCCACAAGTAATTTCTGAGCTACATCTACCCTATTTTTATTACACAATGCTTTCAAAAGAATGTTATAAGTATAGACATTGGGAACGACCCCATCTTTCTTCATGTTAGTATAAATAGGATTAATCATGTGAAACTTATTCTCACTAAGCAAAGCATCCAAGAGATGATTATATATCCTAACTGTAGGCTTACAACCAAAATCCTGTATCCTGTAGAATGTCTTCAATGCTTGCTCCGCCGCCTTACATCTCCTATACGAATCAATCACACCGATAAATATATCTTCCGAAAAACTAATACCTTCCAATTTCATCTGTTGCATCAGGTATTGAACACTGTCCATGTCCCTCTGTTGCCCGAGTTTCTCCATCATCATTTTATATGTCCAACGGCGGAAAGCAGTGGCTTTAGGCCCCATGAAATAAGGGCAAATCCTCCAAAAGAATCAAAGCTCAAATACCGTATACATCCAAAGACGCAATAAAGTAATAAGTTCCATTAAAGGAAGAACCAAAAGCACAAAGCAGAAGAGTGAAGATGAATGAGAGGACATACATAAAAACAGATGACCTCATTGTGCACACTTGGAAAAAATAAATTGCCCAACCCTAGAATATGAAAAAGACAAAATTACCCTTCCACTATTTGAAATAGCTCACGTTTACTCTTCGTTTAATTTTTGGGATCAAAGTTACTTTTGACATCTATGTTTTGATCACAAATGTCCTTGCAATGTTATCTTTATCATCGAAGCTCACATGGCAAAAATCTTTTTTCTCTCATCCATGTTGTTCTTCCATATTGAACCTATCAAAAAAAATAGAACACCTAAAATAGTTCTATCATTGTTGTTATTTGAGTTATTTTTCAGACTTTAAAACTTCAATTTTGTAGTGTGGTTAGTTTGTTTGATGTTGTACATACATGTTGAACAATCAAGTTCATTGTTTGGGTTTCGGGTCATCGAATTTGAGGTTAAAAATTTAAGGGAAACTTACATAAATGACTATATTTTATGGGTTATAATATTTGTCTAGCCATATTTGTGATATTAACTAAATATAGCTACATTTGTATGAAAAAAATACAAAAATACGTGTAATTAATTTATTATTTAAGTATTTAGTATATAGTATGCGTATGACAGTAATTGCATTAATTGAGTTTATTCTCATTTATGAAATACAAAATTATAACAGTAATTGCATTAATTGAGTTTATTCTCATTTACGAATATGTCAATCTTCTCTTTAAATAATATTAAATATAAATACAATTAATAGTTCATTGATCCTTCATTAGTTTATTTCAAAATTGTCGTCTTCTTCTTTTCCACTGTTTCCAATCTAAATACAAAATCAGTCATTGCCATCTTCAATCTAAATTGATACAAGTATCAATTACGAGTTTGCCGACTCTATTACGAATATTGTATCGCTTAATCGATTTTAACAACATCTATTTTTTAATTAATTTTTTGAATTATTTGATAGGAAATGTCAAGTATAGCAGTCCTAATCAGGCATTTAGGATAATGACATGAAAACAATTGCTACATCGAAGACAAGGTTGATGGGATTGTGATGAGGGAATACGCTACGTATGATGATTTGGTCGAAATAATTTCGAATCAATTGAGTATTGATTTGATTACAAAAACTTTAAAAATCTTGTTGATGGTAGCGATACACCTATGGAAATACACAATAAATTATGTTAAAAAGAGCCTGACTCAACTTTTGCTTCAAATCACAAAATTACATTGTGATTTGTGTATACTTGCATGTACAGAGCTTCACTGGAACGATTTAACATATAATATACTATTTTCTACATACAAATATATGAAATGGATTAGTTCAAAACATGACGTTCCAATAAAGAGTTACCCCCTACCAGAAGTATATATCTTGTATAATGAACTAAAAATAAATAAATTCATTAGCATTCAAGTATCTAATTTATTTTTAGTTAATAGTAAATACTTTCTCTACTGAACTTTGTTCTTCATCTTTTACTGGATTTCAATTGTGCGGGCTCATAACTAATTTTCAATGGTATGAGCTCGTTTTTGTTCTTCATCGCAGCAACATAAGCTGGAGTTAGATCTTGTTGTTGCGTACTACACAAATCAAACGATGGTACATCATCCAAAAATTTATCGAATAAATTTATACCTCTTGTAATCCTCCTTGATTTGTTAATTTCATCCATCTTGTGTTGATGAACAAAACTGAAACGAGCACTAAAAATTTATGAAAACATTGAATTGTATACATAGAACATTCATTGTAAAAAAATTGAGGGATCTATATATACCTGATTATATAATGAGAATCACACTTTAATCACTATAATCAAATCAATAAAATATTGCATTAGATGATGAATCAAATGAAATCACCAAAAACTCTTGGTGTAATTTGGAGGAAAAAAATATGAATGTATGTATACAAACAAATCTTTGTGACGAGAAATCTGATTTATGAGATATCCTCGCACCTAAAATCCCGCATTCTCTTCACCCAAAAAAAAAAGAATCAAAATGTCAATCGAACAAAAAAATCACAAAAAAATTGGTTGTGGTTCGAATAAAATAACATGAATAAATGTATACAAATTGAAACTTTTCAAATTTAAGTATGAATTTAAGAAGATATTCACATACCAATAATATCACAAACTCTTCGAAACAAATGATCCTGTTGAAGATGGTGAATTGATTGTGTATAATAGAGAGAATTACGCTGAATGATGTTAATGAAAAAAAATTAAAAAAATGATGCATGCGCTATACGTATTGAAAATAAGTAACGTATATTGGGAACAAAAATCTATATTGTTGTCGTATATAGCCTAAAAAAGAGGGTAATTAGGCTGTAAAGTAGATTTGTTATTAAATACTAGTATCTTGCTATTTAATATATATTATATCCATATATAGTAAATAAAATTTAGTGTAGCTATATTTACTAAATACTTATTAAAGTTTGTTATTTGGTGTAGTTTTTCCTAATATTATTGCATATCAAGTTTTAAGAAATATATTGTATACCAAATGTATAATATTGTAGAAAGGATTATGTTTTCTGACTAAAGATTTATAACATAAGTTTTGGGGCTATATTTTTGCGATGTAAGTTAGGTAATTGAATATTCTAAAAATTTTCCTAATATTCATGGGGTAATACACACGAAAAACTAAGAAAATCATCACGTTTCTATTAAGTGGCTACTAAATGTCGTGGATCATGGTGAGGCTAGATATATTATGCCCCCAACTCATTATTGCAGGTCTGTATAATTTTTTTAAACAAATCGACCGGAAGCCATATCACCATAATATTCATAGGCTAATACACATAAAAGACTAAAAAATCGCCTAATTCCTATTAAATGACTCTTAAATGCCTAAAAATGTCGTGGATCATAGTGAGGCTATATCAACTGCTCCCCCAACTCATTGCAGAGGATCCATAATTTTCTTAAAAAAAAATCAATTGAAAGCAATACCAATCAAAATATTCATGGACTAACATATGAAAAACTAAAGAATTGCTTGATTTCCATTAAATGACTCCTAATATAAAAAAAATATCGTGGATCATGCTGAGACTAGTCGTAATACTCCAGCAACTCGTTATGGAGGAGCCCATAAAGTTTTTACAAAAAAATTGATCGGAAGTAATATCATTAGAATATTCATGGGTTAACACACATGTAAAACTAAGAAAATTATCTAGTTTTAATTAAATGACTCATAAATGCCCAAAAACATCATACATCATGGTGAGACTATACGGACTTATCCCCCAACTCATTACAGAGGGTCCCGTTTATATATATATATACACACACGCACACACACATATTTTATCCATTTCTTTTTAATTGTCATGTTGCACTATTTAACTAAGATCACATTAATTCGATATTCTTAAATAAAAATCTAAATATTTTATAACTAAACAAAAAGTAATATAAATTATTTTTTTTATATAATGAAAAAATGTATCTTAAAATATTAGTTAAAATTCATGTGTATTTAGTTCTCGAAAGAAAACTATAACAACTAAAATTAAATGAAGGAACAATTTATTTCACCTATATACGTAATTCATGATTCATTTTTTGTCTAGATCACATGCTTAAAGTCATGGCAATATCAATTCTCTCAATATTGTTGTCAATAGAGGTTGTTAATAAAAAGTAATTGAACAATATAATTAATACAATCCATTTTAATATACACCCCACCCCCACCCCACAATTCTAAACCATTTTAATTTTTATGGCATTCATGGAGGATCCAACGGCTTAAAGTACCTAGGTCATCATTTTAGTTAAGGATTTAAAAAATATACTCCCTCTATTTTATTTTATATGTATCATTTTCTTTTTAGTCTGTCCCAAAAATGAATGTCATCTTAATCTAATTGGAAATAATTTAACTTTTAAATTTTTCTTTTATCCTTAATAAAGTGATTATCAACCACATAAATATCTAAAATTTTTTTAGACCACAAGTTTTAAATAAGTCTCTTTTTTCTTAAACATCATGTCAAATTAAAGGATGTTGCATAAAAATGAAACGGAAGGAGTAATATGTTTCATGTAAAGAACTTTAAAGAATGAGTCAAATAGATAGATTGAGCTAAATTTGAGTGGATCAAAATTAATTTAATTAATAAACAAATAAATAAGTTATTGATTGGTCCAAAAGTTACTTGGGGTGAAATAATCGAAAATATGGGTCATAAAATCCTAACCCGTCAATTTCTTTCAAAATTTCAATTGCTTTTTTTTTAATAAGTTTTAGTATCAATAATTTTTTTGTTATTATGACTATATATAATATATCAAATTAAAATGAGTCGTTTGCACAAATACTTCTATTTTGAGATGGTCTTTAATTTTTGTCCCTCGACGTAGTTTCATTGGTCAAAGTTTTTAGAGAATATATGGCCTGGGACTTTTAGACTTTGCTTGGGGCATATAACTTTTGTCACTAAACTTATGCCTTATGACAAAATTTGTTATAGACTTGCACCACTGAACTCATGCCATGTGGCATAACTTGTGTCACTAAACTTATGCTCAGTGACATGACTTGTGCTATAAAATTTATGCCTCTTAACTTATGTCTCGCAGTATAATCTGTGTTACTTAACTTGTATCTTTTAGATTTTCAACAAATACAAGGAGAGTTGTTTCCTAAAGAATGTATATTCATCTCTTTCTTGAGCAATTCATGAGAGCTGCTTACTAAATGGATGGAGTGGTGAGATGAGTTGTTAACTCGACATAATTTTCGAGACCTAGGGTAAAAAAATTAATTCTGCTCAGAAAACTGAATGGTGCTTAATAAATTTTCTTTCAGAGTCACGATTACTTCAAATAAGCTTGCAGAGTGGAGTTCCCATGGATCATGCACCCTGTGATTTTGTGGTTGATCTTGACATGTGCAACAACACCATTGAAGAAGAAACAAGTCCTGAGCCTATGTTTTCAAGGTAATTATCTTTCATATGTCAAATTTGTGAGTATAATTGATACTGGATAGTGTTAATTACATTTAATTCTTCGGAGTTGTTATTTTCCTTTATGTTTCATGCATTTATGCACTTTCTTCCTCACTTATGTTGTTTGAACAATAGCATCAGGAATAATTAAGATAATTCAAGAATATATTAATTTTGATGGACAATCTTTAACCTTGGATTCATTAGACATCATAGAGACAGTCGCATCATCTTCTTATACTATTGTGTGTGCCATATTTCACATTGACTATACACCAACAATGTATTTGTCTTCGTGCCAAGACAAATATGCATAAATATGATAGATATATTGTATAACAATGCATCAATTTTGTTTTCAATGAACCAATTATCTGATGATTTGGGATATTCTGTAGACACATAAATTTTAGTGGATTAATTTCATATAAAATTTGAATTGAATTTAAATTCATGATTTGGATTGAATGAATTAATTTGGGCTTCACAAATTAATAAGTCCATTTTATTAATTTCAAGTCCAAAATGCATTTCATCTTGAGGCCTAAGCTTATGCCACGTGTCAAGTTGACTTGATGTAACACCCGATAAAATTATCAAAATACCCCTAGAGGAGAGATATGCACATAACACGTCTTCCCAAACTCTGATGGTAAATCTGAGGCCGAATATGCGACCAACATGAAAAAATGAGTGGGGAAATGATCTTGATTGATTTTTAAAGCAACAAGATCAAAAAATAATTTTTTGATGCGAAAAAGATTTTCAGAATAAGTGTGCGACAGGTGTGCGACATGCACCTGCCGCAGAGTTACACTTAAACTTGGTTCCAATATTTTCTATGAAATTGAAAAATCAAAACGAAAGCAATTTACGAAAAATTACACATAAAAGGCATTTTGTTATAAAAATAACTTTAAATTAACTGAAATAAATTTAGAAGGAATAAAATCTTGAAAATTAGAAGCAGAAAGAAAGATGGAGAAAATATATTACTCCGTGTGTTTTCTTATTCTCTGTATTTGTATCTGTGCATTCATTTCACTAGTCTTTCATGGCTATTTATAGCCAAATGAAAGAATGTTTTACATGTGGGTGGGTCCCATGTGATGATATTAAAATTCTCCTTTTCCTATTTTAATGGAAACCCATACTCCTACTATATTAACAATTATTTTGTTTCCGATACTCCTCCGTAATTGTTCATGTAAAAAAAAGACTCTAGGTGACCTTAATACGCATTATTAGTTGTCTCGTTAAAAACTTTGCCAGGAAAACCCAATGGAATAAAACCTTGGCCAAAGAAAAAAGAGTACAACGCGTATTCTCTCCCTGATGAAAACTTAATTTGATACTTTGGAGACGGTATATTCCAATCTTATATCTGAGCTTCTCGAATGTTGATGTTGGTAATGCCTTAGTGAATAAATCTGCAAGATTATCACTCGAACGAATTTGTTGTACATCAATTTCACCTTTCTTTTGAAGATCATGTATGAAAAAATAATTTTGGTAAAATGTGTTTCGTTCTGTCTCCTTTT
>JAPFFP010105997.1:0-19171 GCA_026153255.1 Solanum medicagineum
TCCAAGCTTGTTGGTGAGTCCTCCATTTCGGGGACTTTGGTTTATGTTTTCCTCTTATCTATGTATTGAGACACTATATTATGTTCTATTTGACTATGAGGGAGGGCCTGGTTACTTTGTCTTGGCCCCGCTCTATCTATGTATCTAAAGGCGTTTGTTGGACAAGTTATGTATATATGATATAAGCTATGATTCCTTGTCTTTGGATGTTGATGTGTTGTAAAGCTTTCCCTTAGCCCCAATGCACCATTTTATTCTACATATCTTTTATATGGTTTCGCGACCAAGCATGTGCAATGACAAGTTAAGAGGCTTGTTTGGGGTTCATTTGCGTTCCCCTTTCGTCGTGTCAGGACTAGGCCTTATGCTTGGGTCATGACAAACTTGGTATGAGAGCACTAGGTTGATAGATCCTCAGCGTCCAACACACCGCACCGATTAGAGTCCTATTCATGGTTGTGAAGCGCGCAATGACTACGAATTGGAGGGTATGAGGTGTTTTAGGAAATGTTTCCCTTCTTCATGCTCTAAGTCATGCTATAGAGTTGTGATAACTTTTCCACCATCACGATTGTTCTTTACTATGCTAGATCATGCCAAACACTAGAAAAAGACGTGCCCAAACTCCCGAGGAGCAAACTACGAATGGTGAGCTCTGGGATGCTCTTACTATGCTTGTCCAAATGGTGGCCGACCAAGTTCAAAAGGGGCCCAAGCCCCTTATGCTACTACCCCTAGAGCTAGGGTTAGAGACTTCATGAGGATGAATCCTCCAATTTTCCATAAGTCAAAGGTGGATGAAGATTCACAAGAGTTTATTGATGAGGTCTACAAACTCTTGTCTATCATGGGTGTCGGGCCAAATGAAAAGGCGGAGTTGGCGGCTTACCAACTCAAGGGGGTAGCCCAAATTTAGTATGATAAATGGAAGGGTAAGAAAGGAAATGGCTATGTGGTGCTTTAGGAGGAATTCAAATTGGCCTTCCTTAATCGATTCTTCCCTTTTGAGCTTAGGGAAGCAAAGTTGGTTGAGTTTATGAACTTGGAACAAGGTGGTATAAGTGTGACGGAGTTTGCCCTCAAATTTAATCAACTTTCAAAGTATGCTCCTCACTTGGTGACAGACTCTAAGTCAAGGATGAATAAGTTTTTTATGGGGATTTCCGACTAGGTAAGTGAAGAATGTCGGTCCACCTTGCTTATTGGTGACATGGACTTGTCTTGGTTGCTGACATATGCCGAGCAAATAGAAAAAGAGAAGTTTAAAAAAAGGAGGGGCCATGAGGCTAAGAGGGCCCGTTTTGAGGGCAAGTTCCACAAGGGTGTTAGACTTCCACAAGGCTAAAGGCCTCCTCATGCTACAAATAGGGAGTTTGCCAATGACTTCCCTAAATCTCAAGGTAATTGTCACTACCCAAGTCCAGTTAGTGCAGACCGGCACCCGTTGCCGATAAGGCTCGGGAGAACCAACCAATATCTATGACTTTCTATACATTTTATAATATGCCTTTATACAAGTAAACAGTGACACAGCCAAAAGGAAATGCATGTGATTAGGCCGTTGGGCCCACGGTGGCAAAAGCACGAGATATGACCACACTTTAATTTACATAGTCTACAAAACCTCTAGTTAAGAGAAAGTATCAAATAAGGGTCGGTACAGGCCCCGCCTCAATTAACTGTACATTACAAACATATAAGCTTTAGAGATACACAAAGCTCTGGAATAACCTGGAGCTCGGTAACAGCAGCTGGATATCCTGGACTCTACTGGGGAGATCTACTAGCACCTGTACCTGTAGCATGAAATGCAGGTCCCCCGTAAGGGACGTCAGTACGAGATAATTTACTAAGCATATAAGGCATGAAATACTGTATATTAAGTAAGAACTTTCAATAAAACTATGCACTGGTGTGGAATAAGAGACCACCTTTGGATATACTTTGGGATCGTATACTTTATGTCTTTATGTTACTTTACCTTTACTGTATAATTTGTGCACATTATGTACTATAAATGACCAGCTGATCAGTGGTAAACTGTATCGGGATCGTCCTTGGCTAGGTTCTTCCTTAACCCCTCGGGCTACCACTCGTGATAGGATCGTCCCTAGCTAGGTGATGCTTCCACTCCTCGGGCTACCACCCATCAAAAACTATATAGTTTACTTTATCTTTCAATTACCTTTGAGATGATTCTTTTAGTGGTCACAATAATGAAGCTATAGGGTTGTATGTATAACATGTGACATGAAAATAATTATACAAGACAATATGGCAATGAAGATAGTATGTTACATAAACAATGAAATCCGTATGAAATGAAACAACTCATGAACTTTGTTTAGCAACAAAAACTCATGTACTTGGTATCCATGTATGTATGTACATTTGAAGGTGACTATATATATAGGAGCATATGAATATGTGAAAGAGTGGATATATGGCTGCTTTTCATGTAGGAGTATTTAAATGCCTTTACTTACCGAGGGATCTATGTTTCATGCCAAATGATAAGAAATCAAGTAACCTTACATACCTTGTTGTATGACCTCCTTACTACCTTAGAGTGGCTGTTTTTCCCTCAAATATTTATCCACAGTACATTAGGCAATAATACTAGCATTAGCAGTAAAGAAACACTTCTAACAGCCCAATATCATAAAAAGGATAACCCGGACAGCAAGCTTTCAATTAGTGACGCAAAGACATTTCTTCAACCTTTTCACTTAAAAATGTATTTTCTAACAAACATTCTTATGTAAATGTCATGTACATCTTATTTTAGACCATTAACAGTCCTACAATAACCCACAAAGAACAACACCTAACAATTCTTCACGACATACAAACAAGCGGCATAACATTACATTCTTTCACCATACTTCAATGTCAACAATCCCGAAAATGTTTTAACTTTATCTAAATTGTTTCCAATGTTTTTAACACATAACACCAGTGTTAATATAGTCCAAAAATAGTCCCAAAATAGGGGAAGGTCGTGGAACAACATATTACAATTCTACACAACCTACAAATGGACAGCATAACATTATCCCCCTTCGCTACATTTCAACGTCGACAATTCCAAACCTTTTCCAACTCTAACCAAACTATTCCAACAACATCTACACATACAAACATACAAACAGTGATCATAAAGTCTTATAACATCATCCAAGAAGTCATTAAGGATGTGAGCCAATAGCTTTCCATCCAACAGCCCACAACTTTCAACCAACGTCACACTTAAGATAGCACAATAAAACTCTTTCGTTAAATGAAACCAAAATCAGGGCAGCAAACTTAGGTTAATATCTATAACTCAAACCATGTTAATAACATCAAAATCTCTTCATAATACATCCCATAAAACATATAGAAGTCACTAAAATAAAAGCCAAGTGTGCAGCAACTTTCTATACACATGCTGTCCAGAATTTCCAGCATAACGTACTAGCATATACTTCTTGTATTTCATGAAGAAACTACACTAAATACATAACTATTTAGATCCTTCTGCTTAACACCGTTGTCGATTGTAACACCCCACATTTTACATGTACTAATGTTATGTAAATGAATCATTTTATGGTTTGGTCAAATTAGCATAAATTCTTGAAAGTGCTTGAATCTTGTGTTAATGGGCGATATGTGAGTCTAAATGCTTTAGAGGGTCGAGGGTATATATGTGTTGGTGTTTAATTGGGAATATATTAGCCCTAAACTAAGTAAAAGGATTGAGGTTATTGTATGACTTAATAATCTAGTAGGTGAGTCACCTACTTTTTTAGCTTAAAATTGATAGCTAAACGGAGACGAGGCTCGACACCGAATTTGTTCAAGTTCAATTATGAATAAAATTCCATGTTAAGGGTGTAACTTTGGCCCATGTTTTAGTATCATAAATGGACCTTAGTTTCAATCTAAGAAGAATTTAAAAATATCCTAAGTACACTACAAACCACTTGTCCATTTGGACCCAAAACAAACTAAGAACAAAGCTGGAAATTTGCAGCAAAGGTCCATCATATGTGAGACCCAATTAAGCCCAATTTTGGAGGATAAGATGCTGAATTATTAAACTATTAATGGGTGTAATTATCTGGTCTAAAGTGGAGGACAAAGTTGGCCAAATTGATCTTTAAAAATGGATCAAGTGCAACACTAATTCATTCCACTAGGAAATAAAGTTTCAGCTTTCTTAAAGTCTTTTGTCTTCTCTCTAATTCACTTCACCAAGCTGCAAACACATTCTCTAAGGATTTTGAAAGGAATACAGAACCTATAAGGCAAAGGTAAGCAATTATAGTTGTGTATTTAGTATGATTTCTTCATGAAAAACAAGAAGTATATGCTATTATGTTATGCTGGAAATTCTGGACAGCATGTGTCCTAAGTATTGTTGTGAATGTTTCTTATTGTTCAAGAGAATTTTTTCTTAATTAGTCAAGGAATGGTATGCCCTGGAGTTGGGAAGTAGTTCACTTGGTCTATCCTTCACAAATGACATCCTATATGAGCATGAGTTACTTAAGCATATTTTACTTATGCATTGATCATATATGTCATATTGCTATATCATGCCTATTTTCTATTGTTATGCATGTTGATTATGAAGCTTATCTCTTGTTGCATTATATCCCACATACTTAGTACAGTCAAATGACTAATGCATACTCTTGCCTACATGAGATCACCATGTAGAAACCGGAACTCCAGTTGGTCATCATCCTCCAGTACATGGCTAGTGATATCCAATCAAGCTAGTTGGTGAGTCCTCATGTCTGGGGGCGATATCTATGTTCTTTTGCTTTATATTTAAGACTACATTTCCTTTTTGGCATACTTAACTAGGAGGGTGAGCCCGGTTGCTTGTCTTGTCCCCTGCTATGTTCTATGTTAGAGGTGTTGTTGGACAAAAATATGTATTATGCTTAAGATTTTAATCACTAATGATATCTAAGATATTTAAATATAATTCTCGCTCCCTTAGTCCCAATTCCCCTTGTTTATGTTTCTTATGTTGTAATGTCTTACTTCTGCGATCAAGGATGTGAGATGATATGCTATGAGACTTTTTTGGGGTTCCTTCGGGTTTCTCATTCTACGGTCACGTCTAAGCCCTAGGCTTGGGTCATGACAACGATGGTATCAGTGCACTAGCTTGATAAATCCTCAGAATCCAACACACCGCATCGATTAGAGTCTTATTCATGGTTATGTTGTGCACCACAACTATAAGTAGGTGGCTATGAGACATTTTAGGAAATGTTTCCCTTCATCATGGTCTATGTCAAGCTTTAGAAGTGAGATAGGGCTTTCCCCTCTAACGAATGTTCTTTTCTCTTTTAGTTGATCATGCCGCTTCAAGGAGGAAGGCGAAGGAAGGTAAGTAGAAGGTTTTGATTTTGAGGAATTGGAGTTTTGCTATTTCTTCTCTATTCTTTTAGTTGATGGTGGGGATTCTTGTGTGCCCAAGTGGTTGTATGGATCTTTGGTGTCTATTCTCTTGGTTGGGTGTCACACCCCAAAGACCCGTTAGGGCGGACTGGCACCCGTTGCCGAAAAGGATCGAGAGGAACAACCTATATCCATGAACTTTCTATATATTTTATAATGGATTTCTATAATTTAACATGCCTTTGTACAAGTAAACAGTAACACAGCCAAAAGGAAATGCATGTGATTAGGCCGTTGGGGCCACGGTGTCGAAAGTACGAGATATGACCACACTTTAATTTACATAGTCTACAAAGCCGCTAGTTAAGAGAAAGTATCAAATAAGGGTCTGGACAAGCCCCGCCTCAATTGACTATACAATACAAACATATAAGCTTTAGACATACACAAAGCTCCAAAACAACCTGGAGCTTGTAACAGCAGCTGGATGTCATGGACTCTACTAGGGAGATCTACTAGCACCTGTACCTACAGCATGAAATGCAGGTCCCCTGTAAGGGACATTAGTACGAGATAATGTACTGAGAATGTAAGGCATGAAATACTGTATATAAAGTAACAACTTCAAATGAAACTATGCACTGGTGTGGAATAAGAGATCACCTTTGGATATACGTTGGGATCGTATACTTTATGTTGTTTATGTTACTTTACCTTTGTTGTATAATCTGTGCACATCATATACTGTAAATGACCAGCTGATCAGTGGTAAACTGTATCGGGATCGTCCCTGGCTAGGTTCTTCCTTAACCCCTCGGGCTACCACCTATGATAGGATCGTCCCTGGCTAGGTGATGCTTCCACCCCCGGGCTACCACCCATTAAAAACTATATACTTTACTTTATCTTTCAATTACCTTTGAGATGATTCTTTTGGTGGTCACAATATTAAACGTGTGACATGAAAATATTCATACAAGACAATATGGCAATGAAGAGAGTATGTTACATAAACAATGAAATGCGTATGAAATGAAACAACTCATTAACATTGTTTAGCAACAAAAACTCATGTACTTGGTATCCACGTATGTATGTACATTTGAAGGTGACTATATATATATATGAGCATATGTGAAAGAGTAGAGATATGACTGCTTGTCATGTAGGAGTAGATAAATGCCTTTACTTACCGAGGGACCTATGTTTCATGCCAAATGATACGAAATCAAGTAACCTTACATACCTCATTGTATGACCTCATTACTACCTTGGAGTGGCTGTTGTTCCTTCAAATATTTATCTATAGTATATTAGGCAATAATACTAGTATTAGCAGCAAAGAAACGCTTCTGGACAACCCAATATCATAAAAATAATCACCTGGACAGCAAGCTTTCAATTAGTGACGCAAAGGCATTTCTTCAACCTTTTCTCTTATAAACGTATTTTCTAACAAACATTCTTATGTACATATTATTTTAGACCTTTGACAGTCCTAAAACAACCCACAAAGCATAACACATAACAATTCTTCACGACATACAAACAAGCGGCATAACGTTACATCCTTTCACCACAGTTCGACGTCAACAATCCCGAAACTATTTTAACTTTATCTAAATTGTTTCCAACGTTTTTAACACATAACACCAGTGCTAATATAGTCCAAATGTATTCCCAAAATAGGGGAAGGTCGTGCAACAACTTATTACAATTCTACACAACCTACAAATGGACAACATAACGTTACCCCCATTTACTATATTTCGACATCGACAATTCCAAACCTTTTTGAACTCTAAACAAACTATTCCAACAACATTTACATATACAAATAGTGATCATACAGTCTTATAACATCACCCAAGAAGTAATGAAGGATGTGACCTAATAGCTTTCCATCCAACAGCCCACAACTTCCAACCAACATCACACTTACGATAGCACAATAAAATTCTTTTGTTAAATGAAACCAAAATCGGGGCAGCAACCTTAGGTTAATATCTATAAATCAAACCATATTAATAACATCAAATTCTCTTCATAATACAGCCCACAAACCATATAGAAGTCACTAAAATAAAAGGCGAGTGTGCAGCAACTTTCTATACACATGTTGTCAAGAATTTTCAGCATAACATACTAGGTATACTTCTTGTATTTCATGAAGAAACTACACTAAATACATAACTATAATCACTTGCCTTTATCTTCAAAGTTGAGATCATCCTTAAGAACCCTAAAAGCTCCTTTTGGCTGCTGTTCAACGTAGGAAACGTTGAGAGAAAGCTTAAAGAGTAAACCTGATTTTGTTTTTGCTACAACTAGAAAATGATTGTGGGGGCTGTTTTGACCACTTTTTACATAGCTACTTGGACAAATTTCTTTTGACCTCTTGACCAACTAATACCTCATATACTTAAGTTGATTATTCAGCAGATAGTTCCCCAAAGTTGGGCCTAAATGGGCATCATATTTGATGGACCTTGGCTGCCAATTTCCAACTTTCCTCTTAATCCATTTTTGTCCCAAATAGCCAAGTGGTTTGGGATATACTTGGGCTTTTCTTTACACTCTTCTTGGACTGAAAATAAGGTCCATTTATGACGCTAAAACATGGGCTAAAATTAAACCCTTAAAACAGATTTTATCCATAATCGAACTTGGACAAATTTGACGTCGAGCCTCGTCTCCGTTTAGCTAGCAAATTCAAGCTAAGCAAGTAGGTGACTCACCTACTAGATTATTAATTCATACAAACATCTTAATTCTCTTACTTGTTTTAGGGTTGTGATATCCTCAATTTAATATGAAACACATATACACTCGACCCTCTTAAGCGTTAGACGCCCATATCGCCCATTAACACGAGAATCAAGCACTTTCAAGAATTGACACTAATTTAACCAATCCATATCATGATTTATTTCACACAATATTAGTACATGTAAAATGTAGGGTGTTACAATAATAGTGAGGTTGCTCCTATTGATGTGTGTCCTAGATATGGAAGAGTCATAATGGCCTATGTTTGAACGGTACTAGTGCATGCTATAGTTGTGGGGAACTTGGTCACAAGAAAGTAGATTGTCCAAGAAACAATGGCAAGGTTCGGGGTCCATATGCGGTCCCTTTGGGTAGAGGTTGTCCTCAAGGTGGTGCCCCAAGGCACAATTGGTATTATGCTCTACATGGGAGGCAAGGAGTTGGTGAGATCCCCTATATTGTTACTAGTATGTTGAAAATCTTTGATGTTGATGTATATGTTTTGATTGATCCGGGTACCACCCTTTCCTTTGTTATCACCTTTGTTGCTAAGAAGTTCCATGTTGAGTCGGAATTGTTACATGAGTCATATGAAGTGTCTACTCCTATTGGTACATCTATTGTTGCTAGGAGATGTATAGAAATTGTCCGGTTTGCATCTTGCATAAAATCTTACCTTGTGATCTTGTTGAATTAGATATAGTTGATCTTGATGTTATTCTTGGGATGGATTGGTTGCATGCCTACTATGCTTCTATTGATTGTAGAACCCATAGGGTCAAGTTTGAATTCCCAAATGAACCTCTCCTTGAATGGGGAAGTCATGATGTGGTAGTAAGGGGTAGGTTCATCTCATGCATTAAAGCCCATAGGTTGATTTTCAAGGGGTGTTTGTATCATCTTATGAGGGTCAAAGATGTAGAGTCTAAAGTCCCTTCCATTGAGTCGATATCGGTTGTAAATGAATTTCTTGATGTCTTCCCAAATTACTTTCCTAGTGTCTCCCGAAAGGGAGATAGATTGGCATAGATGTCCTTCCCGACACTCAACCTATCTCCATTCCCCGTTATCGTATGGCCCTGGCGGACTTGAAGGAGTTCAAGGAGCAATTGAAATATTTGTTGAAAAAGGGGGTTTATTAGATCTAGCCAATCACCTTGGGGTGTGCCGGTATTGTTTGTGAAGAAGAAAGATGGATCACTTAGAATGTGAATTGACTATCGGTAACTCAATAGGGTCACTATAAAGAATAGATATCCTCTTCCAATGATTGATAAATTTTTTGACCAATTACAAGGGGCTAGATTTTTCTCTAAGACTGATCTTTGGTCTAGGTACCATCAAGTGAGGGTGAGGGAGTGTGATATTCCAAAGACAGCCTTCCAGACTAGACATAGTCATTATGAATTTGTGGTGATGTCCTTTGGATTGACTAATGTGCTGGCTATCTTCATGGACCTAATGAATAGGCTCTTCAAACCCTACTTTGATTCCTTTGTTGTGGTCTTCATTGATGATATTTTGATCTATTCCCATAGTAGGGAAGCGCATATGGGCCACCTGAGGGTCGTGTTGCAAAGATTGATAGAGGAGAGATTGTATGCTAAATATGACAAGTGTGAATTTTGGTTGAAGGAGGTTGCATTCTTGGGTCATGTGGTGTCGAGGGATGGTATAAAAGTAGATCTTACGAAAATCGATGTGATTAGAAATTGGCCAAGACCATTGACCCCGTCGAACATTAGGAGTTTCTTGGGCCTTGTGGGTTACTATAGAAGGTTTGTGAATGGCTTCTCCTTCATTGCTTCTCCTATGACAAAATTGACTAAAAAGAAGATGAAGCTTGTGTGGACTGATGAATGTGAGAAAAGTTTCCAAAACATTGAAGATAGACTTGTGTCCGCTCCTATATTGTCACTACCGGATGGGCTTAAGGGTTTTGTAGTGTATGCATCTTGAGTTGGTTTGGATTGTATGCTAATGCAAAATGATAAGGTCATAGCCTATACTTCCAGACAACTCAAGGTGCATGAAAATACCTACCCTACCCATGATCTTGAATTGGCTGCTATGGTGTTTGCATTAAAGGTTTTGCGTTATTATTTGTACGGGGTGCATGTTGATGTCTTCACCAATCATAAGAGCCTTCAATATGTCTTCACTCAAAAAGATCTTAACTTGAGACAAAGAAGGTGGCTAGAACTCCTTAAGGACTATGACATAAGTGTGCATTACCACCCGGGTAAGCCAAATGTTGTGGCGGATGCTTTGAGTCGGGTGTGTATAGGTAACCTAGCTCATGTGGATGTTGGTGATAGGGAGGTGGCTAGAGAGGTGCATAGCTTGGCTAGATTGTGGATGAGGTTAGAAGATTTGGGTAATGGTGTGGTTGTTGTTGATTGTTCCAAATCTTCTTTTATTGATGAGGTGATAGTCAAACAAGACCTAAACTTCTCCTTGCTTGAATTGAAGGCCTGGTGAAAGAGGGTAAAATAGAGGTTTTCTCCCAAGGGGCAGATGGGACCCTTAGATATCAAGGTAGGTTGTGTGTGTCATGTGTTGATGATTTGAGGGAAATAATTCTTGATGAAGCCCATAATTCCTCTTATTCTATCCACCCCAGCTCCACCAAAATGTATAGGGACTTAAGGGATGTGTATTGGCGGGGAGGCATGAAGAGGGACATTGCTAAATTTTTTTTTCGATTGCCATAGTTGCTAACAAGTCAAGGCCTAACATCAAAGACCGGCTAGCCTAACGCAAGACATAGAGATTCACACTTGGAAGTGGGAGGTGACTAACATGGATTTTGTGGTTGGGTTTCCCAAGACTAGAAAAGGTTTTGACTCCATAAGGGTGGTGGTTGATAGTATGATAAAATCGGCTCTTTTTCTACCGGGCAAAACTACATATAGGGCTGAAGTGTATGCAAGGCTATAAATCCATGAGTTGGTGAGGTTACATGGGGTTCCTTTTCCATCATAATGGATCGAGGTGAACTATTTATTTCACACTTTTGGAGGTCTTTTAAAAAGGGTCTTGGTACGAAAGTTCATCTTAGTACGACCTTCCACCCTCAAAAATGGATTTTCAAGCCGAAAGGACAATTCAAACACTTGAGGATATGCTTAGGGAATGTGTCTTGGAACTTAACGGTGGTTGGGATGACCATCTTCCATTGATCTAGTTTGCCTACAACAATAGCTATCACTCTAGCATTGATATGGCTCCTTTTGAGGCTCTTTGTGGGAGACATTATAGATCACCGGTGAGTTGGTTTGAGATTTGAGAGGTGGCTTTATTGGGGCCGGATCTGGTAATGGAAGCTCTTGAGAAGGTTAAGATGATTAGGGGAAGGTTGAGGACAGCCCAAAGTCGTCAAAAATCCTATGTCGATGTGAGAAGAAGAGACCTAGAATTCCAAGTGGGTGATTGGGTTTATTTGAAGGTTTCTCCAATGAAAGATGTATTCCGTTTTGGTAAAAAGGAGAAGTTGAGTCCAAGTTATGTTGGTCCTTATGAGCTGACTAAGAGGGTTGGTAAGGTAGCTTATGAGTTGAAGTTTCCTAGTGAAATGAATTAGGTCCATTCGGTGTTCCATGTCTCTATGTTGACAAAATGCGTTGGTGATCCTAATGTCGTTGTGCCTCTTGATGTTGTGGGTGATGTGGAGGATAACTTAACTTATGAGGAGATCCCGGTTAAGATTCTGGATAGGCAAGTAAAGAGATTGAGGAACAAAGAAGTGGCATCCATTAAGATCCTTTGGAGGAACCAACAAGTCAAAAGTGCTACTTAGGAGGCTGAAGCGGACATGAAAAAGTGGTATCCTTATCTTTTCAACTCCACTCAAGAATAAGGTAAGTCTCATATATGATTTCAAGTTCTACATTTCAACCCCTATGTCAGTCATATGCATTCATGTTTAAGTTGGTAAACTTATGATGATTTACACTTATATTAAGGATTTGAAAATGGTGTTTTACATGTTATGTTGCATTTTTGTTGGGACTGATGTTCCCAAGAGGGAGATATTGAAAAGACCCCACAAAGTGCCCAAAAGTTTGCCCCGGAAAGCTTAGAATTTTAATTTTCATATATCTAAAAATTCGTTCGTTATTTCAAAAATTCGACTTCATATTTGTGATCAGGGGGTCAAAATTAGGTGAAAAAGGGTCTAACCTCGATTTAAGAGTGAAAGAATGATAATTATAATTTTTTAAGGGATGATTTCCAGTGAGTTGTTCACAATACTTCCACGACGCGCCTTAGGTGTGCTTTAGTACAAATCCCTCTCTGTGTCTGCTTCGCGACGCGGAGATGTGTTTGTTTGCCTGGCTGTTTTTCTTATGCGACCTAAAATATTCTAAATATTGGGCCCAAGTT
Source organism: Solanum medicagineum (assembly GCA_026153255.1). Classification (NCBI taxonomy): domain Eukaryota; kingdom Viridiplantae; phylum Streptophyta; class Magnoliopsida; order Solanales; family Solanaceae; genus Solanum; species Solanum medicagineum. The sequence continues at coordinate 12,559 of JAPFFP010105997.1, forward strand.
TCCCAAGTGTGTTTTTATCTATATTTAGTCAAATTTCACCCTTATATCATCCTAAATATTTCCCAATACTCCCCAAAACACTTAGCCATACTTTCACACCAAATTGCATGACTCAAAACCCTCATCCGGATTTAAGGATTCTCTTCAACCTTCAAGTCTCCATCGTCAACCTTCACCAAGAACTTCTCCAAAGCTAAGGTATGTGGTGTTGAACCATTGGGTCCTTCCATCCATGGTGCCTAAACCGTCTTTTACTTCATAATGCATAATTTAAAGTTAATTTTACATATGGGTCCTATATATTGAGAAATTTACTGCACAGTGATTTTAGTTCATGAAAGTATGGTTGTTTTAGCATGTTTTAAGCTCTAAATCTTGGATCTAATGTTGGATTTGATGTGAGGTTTTGATGTGAATGTCTTGGGGTTATTTCAAGGTGTCAATTGATGGTTTCACCCCCATTACACACCCCCAAGGTGTTTGATAAAATGTCCGATTATGGTTTCTTGAGGAAATGAAGGCCCAAAGCATGAGATATGATATGAATGATGTTATGGTGATGCAAAGAGCTTATGTATAAGATATAATTGACTATATGATTATGAAATGAGCTTATGCATATGATGAACTCTATATAAAGTAATGCATTAGACCATGCCTGATCCGGGGGGACAAGAGCCCGAGTAACCGAGGGAAGAGTTCATACTTCTCCACCTAGTGATGGGGCGACATTATCACCAATCGAGATGGGGGCTTATACTCATCAACCGAGATGAGGGTTCATACTCATCCACCTAGGTGATGGGGCGGCATTATCACCAACCGAGATAAAGGTTCGTACTCATCCACCTAAGTCATAGGGCGGCATCGTCACTAACCCCAAGGGGTTTATACCTTGAAAATATAGCTTGATCTCTTTTACACATTTGATATTCTAAATAAGTATGAATTACTTAAGCACTCTTTACTTATGCATTGATCATACATGTCATATTGCTATATCATGTCTATTGCCTATTGTTATGCATGTCGATTATGAAGCTTATCTCTTGTTGCATTAGATCCACATACTTAGTACATTTAAATGTACTAATACATACTCTTGCCTACATGATATCACCATGTAGGAACCGGTGCCCAAGTTGATCATCCTCCTCCTCCACGTGACTAGACAGTACTATTCCATGCTTGTTGGTGAGTCCTCCATTTCGGGGACTTTTGTTTATGTTTTCCTCTTATCTATGTATTGAGACACTATCTTATGTTCTATTTGACTATGTAGGTGAGCCCAGTTACTTTGTCTTGGCCCCCGCTCTATCTATGTATGTAGAGGTGTTTGTAGGACAAGTTATGTATTTATGATATGAGCTATGATTCCTTGTCTTTGGATGTTGATGTGTTGCGAAGCTTTCCCTTAGCCCCAATGCCCCATTTTATTCTACATGCCTTTTATATGATTCTATGACCAAGGATGTGTAATCACAAGTTAAGAGGCTTGTTTGGGGTTCCTTCGGGTTCCCCATTAGCCGTGTGATGTGCAGTTAAAATACAACACCTTTGATGCCCAAAACAAGGGATTTTGTGAGTTCTTAATGCGAGTTTTTATGGTTTTTATGTGTTTTTGTGTTGATCTTGTAGAAAAGTTAGGTTCGCATGATTTTGAAGAAAAGTTGCAGATTTTGCTGAAGTAGGACATACGAGCTCATCCACGAGTCATATGGTGTGTCTTAGCAAGAAATAGAAACCAAAAAACTCAAAAATCTGCTAAGTGGAGGTCAACCCTACAAGCCCATCCTACGAGTCATAAGTTGCACTACGACTCGTATAGGTAGACTCGTAGCAAGAATCAGAGAGTCAAAATGTTGGACCAAAAACTGAAGGCCTAGACTACGAGAGGAGCATATGAGTTGCAGCCCGAGCAATGAATCATAATGGTGGGTCGTAACAGTCAAGTCCAAAATGCCAAGTGCTAACTACGAGACCCCGATTACGACTCGGATGTCACCCTACAAGTCGTACCTGTGCGATGTACCTGCTGCCAGCTGTCTTTTCTGTATAATTTTTAGGGTTAAATTTGTAAACACTATATATACTCTATGTGAGGGTTTATTTTGAGGAAGACCTAACATTCATAACTATTTGTAAATATTCTAAGAGCATTATAGAGTTTAGAGTAGATTTTTATCTTTCAATTTTGAAGAGCCACTTTTGGGGAATTGAAAACCTGTATTGTACTCATTTAATCCAAGCTTGTGGTTTTTAACTTGAAGGTGTTCTTACATTTCATTGCTTTGGATAACCTCTCAACTATGTCATTTATTTGCATTATTGTTGATTTCGCCTTAGCCATGAGTAGCTAAGCACCCACAACTTGGGGTTGTGGGAACCATGAGTAATTGACTTGAAATAACTTAGACTTTGTGCATTTCTTTGATTGGAGTTTTGCTCATGTATTGTTTAATTCCCTTTATTTTGATTGTTGTTTGGTGGTGGCCAACAGCAAACCTTGCCTACTATCACGATCCCGACCAAGGTAGTGACGAATAGGAAAGGGAAGCAAATGACAGGATTCAATTGATGTGTTCTCATCTAATCAACCAAACCTTACCAGGGGAGGTTGATTAGGACAATGGGTAACGGTTAGTTGGCACACCACGGTTTCCGACCATGCGACATGGTGAAATTCAACCTTCACCTTCACAAGGGAGATGGAAGAACCTAAGTTACCATCCTGCGTGTGAATTCCCAATTAAATTTATGTTTTCTAGGGTAATTGAGTCAACGAATCATGGGAAACACAATCCCTCAGTTGTCCCTAAATTTGAGTGTCTTCCTGCATAGTTAGTTTAGTTTTTATTTTTATTCTTGAATTACAAAGAAAATCCCTATTTAGAGATTTTAGTAATCGATACTTGAAATAATTGGTAGTTGATCTCTATAGTCAAGCCCCGTATTCCCTGTGGATTCGACCCTAGCCTTTGGTTTGGTTAATTACTGACAGCAACCGCTTTCTTATTGGAGCATGAACATCAGATCACTGTGTCACGTCTAGGCCCTAGGCTTGGGTCGTGACAGCACCCTCCATTATTGGTCAAGGTATATACCCCTTAACTGTTAGATGGACATAGCACCCTCCATCATAGTGGTTGAGGCGTAACACCCCTTCAACAAGGTGTAGTCAACTTGCAACACTATAGATATTTTTTATGAAATCAACACATTCATGCATTACTTTCATCATTACAAAGTCACTTGACCCATAGGTCATACATTAGATCATCAATAACTCAAAAACCCTTAACTATACATTTAATCAAACACTTGGTGGGTGTATAATGCTAGTATAAAATCATGCAATTCAAGAGTGAAATCATCTGAGAAAGTCAATATAAATCTACCCACCAACACTTGGTAAAACCCTCATGCAATATACATTGAAAACCTTCATCAAATCTCAAAATAGATCATAGACTCATAACTCAAGATATGCTTAAACAGTCACACTTTTACAAAATCCCAACATAGTTCATAATCAATTCATAATAAGAAATATCCATAGATAAATCAACTTGAAATCATGCAATTTTCTTAAAAAGGAAGGTTGGGAATCATGGGTGAAAGAACCCAATGGTTGAAAATCACATACCTCAACTTTGGAGATTTCTCTGATGAAGATTGAGATGAGAACTTGAAGCTTGAATGAATTCCTTAAGATCCGGAATGAGTTCGGGACACTTGATTTTGAGTGAAATATTTGGCTAAGTGTTTGAGAGGATTTTGGGGTATGTCTTAAATGATATGAGGTTGAAAAATGACTAAGTATAGGTATTCTTACGCATAAGGAGGCTTAATCCCAAGACCCAAAGGCCTTGGAACGAAAAAGAAAACTGAAGTAAAAATTAATACTGGTCCGCGCCCTGGCCGCGTCGCGTCGGGAGTGCGGATTGTCTCTAGAATTTGCAAATTTCGAAAAATGAAATTTTGATACTGTTGCTCTAAAATCGAGGTTTGGCTCATTTCTCACTCCATTTTTCTCCCTAATCACGAATATGAAATCGGATTTTTTGATATCACGCACGAATTTTGAGATATATGAAAATTACGATTATGGGCATTTCTGAGGCAAATTTTCGGGCACTCTTTGGGATCGTTTCATGAAGAAAAATTGAATATATTTGCAAAGAAAGAAGTAAAAGTCCAAGAAGAAGAGGAACAATATCTATAAAAGTGATCGTAGGATGAACAAAAATATTAATGGAAAAAAAATAATACGTTAAAGTTAAATATTCACTATAAGAAAATGTCTTTTTTTAATCACGTTATATAACAGGGGAATGTGTAGGTTGGGGACGCAGTGGTAGGGGTCATGTTTTTAAGTCAAATTTTATTTATAATTTAAAATTTTTGATTCATTATTGGTATATTTTGAAATAAATGATTTTATCCATTAATTTCGTTTCAACAAGTTTGAGGGGTTTCAAAACAAACTTCATAAGGGACACCTTATTTTTTAGTTGACATATATAAATTGAAGAATGATAAAATTATTCAATGTTAACTTATGAGGTGCACAGAGGGTAGGACATACGACATTGTGAAATAAGAATATTAAAAAAAACATTAACTTTTCAATGAAAAATATAATATAAGTTAGGATATAAAAATTTGACTGAAAAATTTTAAACATCTATATAATGATATCAAAATAATATTGCATTGAATATGATAAGTTAATATAATATTATTAATATATAGTTGATTTGTTGCAGTACTTTAAATTTGAAGAAGCTAAAAAAATAAATTTAACCTTTTATAAAAACACAATAATAAATTTTTGAAAAATGTAGAAGGTTTGGCCATTTGAGAGACTTTATAAAAGAATAAAAATAGAAAGGGAAAAAAGGATAAATATAAGAATAATAATGTTGTTTTATTTCAATTGTGATCAGAATATAAATGAGACAACAATATAATTAGTAGTCACATGAGAAAAGATGATACAATTACCTAAACACTATTTTAATTCTTATTTATATTACAACGATCCCTATATTACATAAGGTAAATATTTGTTATGTTTTCTACTCAAAAAATTTCTTTTTAAATTTATTAATACATGAGAATATATATATATTTTGGGGAGGGGGAGGGGGGGGGGCAAAAAAGTTGGAGCGTCAAATGATTGTTTAGTGGCTTTATGGTCAAATAGCCTTTAGTTTCAAACATCTAATCATTGATAAGATACAAATTGTTATCTTCTTTTATGAAAAAGAAAAATCTGAATTAATAATTTTAAAAATAATATAACAAAGAATTGATTCATTATTTGTATTTAATTGATAGTTAAAAAATAATAACAAGTGATTGATTCACTAAAAATATTTTGAATATTTTGGATTAAAAAAAACATATGTAAAATATACCAACATGTCATTTAAACTTGTGTTATTTGATATTTCATGTAGAAAGTTAGAAATGAATAAATTAGTGACATGAAAAAAATTATTTATTAATACAACATAAAAATAATAAAGGATAAACATGTAAAAATATTTGATATTTTATAAAATTAAATAATCATAGATTAATATATCCGCACAATGCGCGGATACTTATACTAGTTCAGTAAATGATTCACATGTATTCAATTGTTCATGATGCAGTAAAACCTATTAAGACCAGAACTAACTAAATAAATTCATGAGATAAATCAATCATATAAATGTCATTTTAACTTCATATGCTGCCATAACCCTAGAACATGGAAATCAGTCGCTCATGCTCACAGTAACGATTATATGAATTAATGTTTAATAATGAATAAATAGAAGAAAGATTGATGTTACATGATTTCCACAATTTTCTGAGTGCAATTCTCTTTGTGTCAAAGTTTGAATCCTTTCAAAATGAGTATAGAGGCTATTTAAAGGAAGTGGTAAAAATCCCAGGGAGACTATCCAAAGCTACAAAGGATTTGGTAAAATCTTGACTCGACTGATCTTGGGGTATTGCATCGCCCATAGCAAGATAGGTGATGCACCGCATCATTCATTGGGGCCAATCACTTAGCCAATTTTTAGCACGATGCATTGATCGCATTAGACGTTGTGTTGATTTTGTCGCTATAGTGCTCGTGTCACAAGCTTATTCGAGTTTTTTACCTTGTCAAATTTCTATTCTACATTCTTACTAGTGGACGCGTCGCACTGTCTAATTAATGCTGACAGCACGGATGCGTTAGGCACCACACTGTGTTCGCTGTGGCATCCAATCCTTAAGTGATTTTTCTTAACTTATTTTGGATATGATGAGGATCTGTTTACATAATCATGTGTTACTTTCCATCAACTCTGATTATATTTTCGAGCCATTTTCTTCATTAAAAGGTGTATTTTCATCCTCTAAGTATTTGCAATCGCACTCCAATTGGCCCATTACTTTATAATCATCACAACTCACAAGTATGGCATATTTAACATCATGAATTACTAAAAAGATAGAAATGTGAGAAAAGTAATGCGTAGAGACATATAAATTCGCCCAATATCTATCGCCTTAGAATATTTTCTCTGATTGAATTCAGTCTCTAAGTTTGCTTACATGCTTATTTTCT
>JAPFFP010106035.1:0-19168 GCA_026153255.1 Solanum medicagineum
ATAATTGACTTGACTCTTCACTAGAATTATTGATAAGAAATATTGATTTGGCAGAACAATAGAATCTTGGGTAACCTTACATACCTGGAATGAAAAATGAAGAATCAAACAATGAAGATTAAACTTGAATTCCTTGAACCCTAGCCTCCTCTTTTCTCCTTAGCCCAAAGTTCTTAAGACGAATTAGCGTAAATGATTGAAATTTCATACTTAGAATTGATATAGAGTTGAAAATGGCTTCAAAATAACAGGGTTTAGTCTAGGATGGGTGGGGAAAAGACTAGAATGCCCTTATTTTTTAAAACTAAAAGTCATGTACCACAGTGGAGCAAGTCCGCGACATGGACTTGTCGCGGTTCAGATCATTTTGACGGAAAACTTAAAACGCGTTCAGAAATTGTTTTTCCTCAAAATTACACATAAATCACATTTGTAAAATGCATTTTATGTGTAATTTATGTAAATCACTTTTTGATCAATTTTCTAAACTTGAAGAAATAATAAGACCAAAAATTAAGTGCAAGTCCGCGACGCGGACATGTGTCGCACATTTTTGGAATTATGTTTTTGCCTCGAAAAGTTATCTTTCAATTTGGTTGCTCTAAAAATCAACCAAGACCATTTTCCCATGCAATTTTTGTGCTGATCGTATTTTCAACCTCAAATTTGCCAAAATAGTTTTGAAAGATGTGCTATTCGAGCAATCTTTTGTCTAGAGGTATTTTATTAATTTCCAGGGTGTTGTAATATCTCCCTCTTGGGATCATTCATCCTCGAATGATAAAGGATAGTATGGTTTACTCAAGGCATGAACTTTACTCAAGAATTTTGACATGCAACATTACTCAACTGAAACGAATATCAACTTCAAGGATAGATGTGAGAAATTACCTTCAAGATCATCATAAAAAGGGGCGGATAGAGCACAATAATTCAAATACTCAGATACTCAAATAGTCAACTCAAGGATGAACATCAACTTAAGGTAAGATCTCAACTAGCTAATTGTCACGACCCAAGCCTAGGGCCTAGAAGTGACATGACGAATGGGGAACCCGAAGGGACCCCCAAACAAGCCTTTTAGCATATCATTTACACATCCTTGGTTGCGGAAGCAAAATAAACAACAATGAGAGGTATAATAAAAAAGGAAGCGGGACTAACGGAAATCTTGATATTCAAAAGAATAAAGAGTCAAGGTCATAGCATAAGTACATCATAATATCCAACAACACCTCTAACGTAGAATGGAGTGGGGGCCAAAACACTTTCCAGGCTCACCCTCACAGTAATAAGTGTTCAACATAAAGAAGTCTTAAAATAGCAAGAGTAATGTAGATAGTGTCCTCGAACTTGAGGACTCACCAAGGCTTATCTCCAAAATATGAACTAGCCGTGTGAAAGATGATCAAAAGGTACTTTGGTCCCTACATGGTAATACTATGTAGGCATAAAATATGCATTAGAACGTCTAAAAATATACTAAGTATGTGGGATGCGACGTAACAAGACATAAGCCAATAAAGTCAAAATGCATAATCATAAGCAATCGATGTATAATCTCAACATAGCATGCATGATCAATGCTCATAATAAAACATGCTTGTAAATCATTCATCTTGCACAATATATATATATAGCATATATGTGTGGGGTAAGCGACCTTAACTGACATAGACGAAGTAGCTACAACTTGGAATCCAAAGCATGATACCCCCTCGGTATGGTGGACGGGCATGACATCCCCCCGGCTAGGTGTGGTCTACTTGCCAAGGCAAACCAAACATGATAACATGACTAGATGGATCCACTAGTATAGCAAGGGTAATGATCATAATCCTATGGTGGCACATAGTTTAGAGACAAAAGACTTTATATAAGGATCCCTTAAGTCGAGCCCCCATCTTAGCCTCAATCGGTGCCAAGTAAAACCTCACGGAATACTTGAAATAATTATAACTTGTATAACTTGTAAGAAACATTGAAACATGATAGGAATAGCTCTTGAAACATTATTAACCTCTATTTATGAGCCTAACTTGAAACATGAGAGTAGATCATAATCATACATGAACCCTTGCTGCAACATGAATGGCTCACAAGAGGTAAAAACCTTGAAATAGCATTTAGCTTGTAACTTGTAAAATCATAGATAATTTTCATGAATTTAATATATACTTGAAAGCCCTTGATCATCATATAGTCACTTCACTTGTAAATCATGGAATAGATCATCAATAACTAGAGAATTCTTGACTTGACCTTCTAATCAAACACATGGTGGGTTCATGGTACTTGTTCAAAATCATGCAATTCAAGAGTGAAATAAGATGAGAAAACTTAATGTAAATCAGCCCACCAACATGTATTTAAACCCTCATGCAGGGTACATTGAAATCAATCATCAAAACTCATAATAGATCATAGTTTCATAGCTCAAAACATGCTTACTCAATACATAAAGATCAACTCATAGTATAAGCTTAGAATAGATACTCATGCATAATGAACAATACTTTGATAAACCCCAACATAATTCTTGCTCATATTTCATATTAAGAGATACCCATAAGTAATACAACTTGAAATCATGCAATTTTCACAAAAAGGAAGATTGGGCTCCATGGGTGAAAGGACCCAATAGATGAAACCCACATACCACAAACTTGGGTTTTCTAGAGATGAGCCTAAAGGAAACTTAGAGCTTGAAGTTAATCCTTGAATTCCAAAGTTAAGCTTGAAATCCTTGAATTTGGTATGAGAAATTTGGTTAAGTATTGAAGAGGTTTATGTGAGGGTTTTGAGTGATATAAAGTTGAAAAATGGCTAAGTACGGGTGATTTCACATTTAAGTGGGAATGGGGCTATGACCCTAATGCCCTTGGACGGATAAGAAAAACTAAGGAAAAATTTTTACTGGTCCGCGATGCAGACCTAATGCGAAGGAAAACATAACACTGCTTCGTGCCCCTGGTGCATCGTGGCCAGGGCACGGATGCTATTTTGAAACTGTAAATCAGGGAAAATTATTTTTCGCTACGGGTCCTCTAAAATCTAGGTTATACCATTCCCCATTCAATTTTGCCCCCTGATCGAGAATATGAAGTCGGATATTTGATATCACGCATGGATTTTGAGATATATGGAAATTATGATTATGGGTATTTTCGAAGCACATTTTTGGGGCATTACAATATCTCCTCCTTGGGAACATTTATCTCAAGTGCCAAAGAAACATGCATAAGAGAAGTAATCATGAGATTTCAGCGTGACATGACTGCGACAAATGCACTTAAATATCATTTTCAAAAATCTCAGCATGAATGTCAAAAATCACCATGAACTTGTTAACATAAACATGAATGCATGCAAAATGACATGAGGGCTGAAACTTAAGACTTAAGATCATATAGGGGACTTAAATTAGTACCTTTAGCTTGAGTAAAGTGGAAGAGATATGGGTATTGCATTCTCATGTCCACCTTGGCTTCCTATGCGGCACTTTCAACTTGTTGATTCCTCCGAAGGACCTTGACAGAAGATACTTCTTTGTTTCTCAACCCTTTCACCTGTCTATCTAAAATCTCCACTAGAACATCCTCATAGGTCAAATTATCTTCTACAACACCCACAACATCCAAAGGCACTATAGCACTTGGGTCACTTACACACTTTCTCAACATGGACACATGGAAAATCGAATGAACCATATTCATCTCCATAGGCAACTCCAACTCATACGCAACTTTATTTACTCTCATCAAAACTTTATAAGGACCCAAAAACCTTAGGCTTAATTTTTCCTTTCTTGCCAAACCGGACCATAGCCTTCATGGGTGAGACTTTCAAGTAAATTCCATCAGCAACCTTGAACTCAAGATCTCTTCTCCTCACGTTGGAGTAGGACTTTTTGTATACTTTGGCCTGTTTTCAATCTCTCCCCTATCAACCTCACCTTCTACAAGGCCTCCATGACCAATCCGGACATAGCAAAGCCATCTCCCCCACTTCAAACCATCCAACCGGGGGTCTATAACGCCTACCATATAAGTCTTCAAAGGGAGCCATACCAATGCTTGAGTAGCAGCTATTGTTGTAAGGAAATTCAATAAGTGGAAGTCGTTCATCCAAACTACCAAAATACAAGCTCTAAGCATATCCTCAAGAGTTTGGATAGTCCTCTCAACTTGACCATCTATTTGGGGGTGAAAGGTCGTGTTAAGCTTAACCTTGGTACCAAGAACTCTTTAGAATGACGTCCAAAAGTGAGAAGTGAATTGAGCACCAAAATAAAAAATGATAGACAAAGGAACCCCATGCAATCTAACCAACTCATGTATATACAACTTGGCATAATCTTCGGCACTATATGTGGTTTTGACCGAAAGAAAGTGAGCCAACTTTGTCATTCTATAAACAACAACCCAAATAGAGTCAAAATGTCTCCTAGTCTTAGGCAACCCAACCACAAAATCCATGTTGATCTTTTCCCACTTCCAAATAGGAATTTCTCTATCTTGGGCTATGCCACCCGACCTTTGATGTTCAGGTTTCACTTGTTGGCAATTGTGACATCTGAATATTAACATGGCAATATCTCTCTTCATACAATCCCACCAATCCACCTCCCTCAAGTCCCTATACATCTTTGTAGAACCGGTTTGAATGGAATAGGATAAATTATAGGCCTCTTTCGAAATCAATTCTCTCAAATCATCCACATTTAGAACACACAATCTACCTTGGTACCTAAGGGCACCATCTCCCCCTTGGGAGAAAACCTCCACTTTACCATCTCTCACCAAGGCCTTTAACTCTAGCAAGGCTGGGTCTAGGTCTTTTTTTTCCTTTACCTCCTCAATCAAGGAAGATTTAGAACCCTCAACAACCACTACACCACTATTATCAACTTCATCCAACCTAACCCCTAATCTGGCCAACCATAGAACCTCTTAAGCCACCTCCTTACCACCATCCTCAACATGAGCTAGACTACTCATGGACACTCTACTTAGACCATCGGCCACAGCATTAACTTTGTCGGGATGGTAATACATACTCATATCATAGTTTTTAAGGAGCTCTAACCCACCTTCTATGTCTCAAGTTAAGATATATTTGGGTGAACACATATTGGAGACTCTTATGGTCAGTAAACACATCAACATTAACCCCATATAAGTAGTGACACCAAATTTTCAAAGCAAATACCACGGCCGCCAATTCAAGATCATGGGTGGGATAATTATTCTCATGCACCCTAAGTTGCCTAGAGGCATATGCTATCACCTTACCATTTTACATTAAAACATACCCCAAACCAATTCTTGAGGCATCACAATATACCATGAACCCTTCCAACCCTTCTGGTAGAGCCAAGATAGGAGCGAAGACAAGCTTTTCTTTAAAAGTTTGTAAACACTTCTCACATTCATCGGTCCACATGAACTTTTCTTTCTTTTGGGTCAACTTTTTCAGAGGGGAAGAAATAGAAGAAAATCCATTCACAAACCTCTGGTGATAACCCGCCAAACCGAAGAAGCTCTTAAAGGGACTAGGTATGGGTACTTTGAGTTTGTGGTTATATCCTTTGGGCTGACTAATGCACCGGCTATATTTATGGATCTCATGAATAGGGTCTTTAAATCCTACCTTGACATGTTTGTGGTGGTTTTTGCTGATGATTTCTTGATTTATTCCGATAGTCAGAATAGTATATGAATCACTTGAGGGTGGTGTTGCAATTCTTGAGGGAGGAGAGGTTGTATGCTAAATATGAAAAATGTGAGTTTTGGCTGAAAGTGGTTGCTTTTCTGAGGCATGTGGTGTTGGGTGATGGCATTAAGGTAGATCCTAAGAAGACGGAGGTAATTAGGAATTGGCCTATAGCCTTAGAGCCATCGGTTAAGCATGGTGGTACGACATTCCTCATTAACCAAGTCGGACACTCCCAACACAAATTTGTTCATCCTTGATCTAGGTTTGGCAACCAATTGTGGAGCATACTTGGATAGCTTGTTGAACTTGAGGGCATACTCCCTTGCACTTATGGAACCTTGCTTAAGGTTCATAAACTCCATCATCTTAGCCTCCCTTAGCTTGATAGGGAAGAACCAGTTGAGGAATACAACTTTGAACTCTTCCCAAAGGATACCATTATCATTCCCTTTCTCCAAATTCGATCGTGTAAACCAAATTTGAGCCACCCCTTTGAGTTGGTAGGTTGCCAACTCCGCCCTTTCCTCTGAATTGACCCCTATGATGGATGGAACCTTGTACACTTCATCTATGAAATCTTGGGGATACTTATCCGTCTTGGACCCACAGAACTCCGGTGGGTTCATTCTTGTGAAATTCTCACCCTAAAAGCCGAAGTGGAAGAATGAGGGGCTTGGGCCACTTGGTTAATTTGGCTGGTCATAGCATGAACCAACATTGTAATAGCATCTCGAAATTCATCTTGGACTACTCCTCCACCTTGAGGAGCTTGAGGAGCGAGAGGGGCAAGTTGCTCCTCTGGTGTATGGGCTCTCCTTAGTCTCCCACTTGGAATCAGTATGATCTAGAAGAGCAAAGAACATTTGTTAGGGGAAAAGCCTTACACTTACATCTAAATTATGATATAGACCATGAAGAAGTGAAACATTTCCTAAAATGCCTCCTAGCCTTCCCATTCATAGTCGTGGCATGCTTTACAACCATGAATAAGACTCTAACAAACACAGTGTGTTGGATTTCGAGGACCATTAACAACTTAGTACTCTAATACCAAGGTTGTCAAGACCCAAGCCTAGGGCCTAGACGTTATATGCCAAATGGGGAGCCCGAAGGAACCTCAAACAAGCCTCTTAGTATATCATTTACACATCCTTGGTCATGGAAGCAAAATAAACAACAGTGAGAGGTATAATAAAAAGGGAAGAGGGACTAAAGGAAATCTTGATATTCATAAAAGCATAAGGATTCAAGCTTAGAGCATAAGTACATTATAATATCCAACAACACCTCTAACATGGAATTGAGCGGTGGTGAAGACTCTTTCCGAGCTCACCCTCACAGTAACAAGTTTTCAACATAAAGAAGTCTCAGAATAACAAGAGTAATGTAGATAGTGTCCTCGGACTTGAGGACTCACCAAAGCTTATCTCCAAAATATCAACTAGCCACGCGGAGGATGATCAAAAAGTGCTCTGATTACATGGTAATATCATGTAGGCATAGAGTATGCATTAGTACATTTGAATGTACTAAGTATGAGGGATGCAATGCAACAAGACATAAGTTAGTCAAAATGCATAATCATAAGCAATAGATGTATAATCTCAATATAGCATGCATGAGCAATGCTCATAATAAAACATACTTGTAAATCATTCATCTTGCACAATATATATAGCATACATGTGTGTGGGAAGTGACCTCAACTGACATAGACCAAGTAGCTAAAACTTGGAATCTAAGGCATGACACCCCCTCGATAAGGTGGACAGGCATAACACCTCCCGACTAGGTGTGGTCTAATTCCAAGGCAAGCTAAACATGATAACATGACTAGATGGATGTCACGACCCAAACTAGGGCCTAGACGTGACACGGCGAATGAAAAACCCAAAGGAACCCCAAACAAGCCTCTTAGCATATCATACACACATCCTTGATCGCGGAAGCAAGAATAAACAACAAGAGAAAACATAAACAAAGGAAAATTGGGACTAAGGGAGAGAGTTTAATACTTAAATTCATAGATGAGTCAAACCTCAAGCATAATACATAACTTATCCAACAACACCTCTTGACATAGAACTTCGTAGGGGCCAAGATAAGCAACTGGGTTCACCCTTATAGTCATAAGTTCCTAATATCACAGGAGTCAATACATAGTATAAATCAAGAAAGTATGTCCTCGGAATTGAGGACTCACTAACTTACTTGAATAGATATTACTAGCCACGTGGAAGAGGAGGATGATCAAGTGGAGCTCCGATTCCTACATGGTAACATCATTTAGGCATAGAGTATGTGTTAGTACATTTGAATGTACTAAGTATGTAGGATGCAATGCAACAAAAGATAGGCAACACGGTCAAAATGCATAATAATAAGCAATAGATAGCATAATCGCAATATGGCATGTATGTACAATGCTTAAGTAAATCATGTATTACAAATCATTAATCTTACATAGAACATTATATATAAGTGTGGGAAGAAACCTCAACTGACATAGAACAAGACCAAGCGATCTATAACTTAGAATCCCAATGATTACCCCTCATCGGTAAAAGGTGGTCTACTTACCAAGGTAAACCACACTCCACCTTATGGGGTCCCACCCCATTTTGTATGAAGTAACCCTTCTTACAGGAACCCGCCCCATTTTAAAAAGGATTTATGACCATGCTTCACCTTATGGGACCCGCCTCATTTCAAATTAAGTGACCTTCCTTACGAGGTCCCGCCCCATTTCGGATTAGATATTTTCATGGTAAAGTGAACTAAATGGATCCACTAGTATAGCAAGGATAAAAAATATACGCCTATGTTGGCACATAGTACAAGGAAAGAGAGCAACCCTCCATCCATTGGTGAAGTCTAATCCCACGGAATATTTATAATAATCATATTTTAATAACTTGCAATAAATAAGAGACATAGCATGAATAGCTCTAAAATATCCTTGACCTCAAAGGGTGAGCCTAACTTTGAACATGAAAAATAGATCATCATCAACATTACCCTTGCATTAACATCAAAAGGCTCACAAGAGGTAGCATCTTTGAAAAAAAAAGGGCTTAATCCGGCCCTACAACATTATCAACATTTTCATGAGTTAAACACATCTTTAGAAAGCCTGAAATCCTCATAAAGTCACTTGACTCATAAATCAACCAATAGATCATCAAAACTTTAGGAATCCTTAAAAAGGCATTTTATCAAACACTTGGTGGGTGTGCAATGCTAGTAAAAAATCATGCAATTCAAGAGTGAAATCATGCAAGCAAAAATCAATGTAAAACCACCCACCAATACTTGATAACACCCTCATGCAATATACATCAAAACCCTTCATCAAATCTCAAGATAGGTCAAAGATTCATAGCCCAAAATATGCTTAAACAGTCACACTTTTATGAAACTCCAACATAGTTCATAGTTAAATTCATAGTAAATAAAAATCATAAGTAAATCAACTTAGAAACATGAGATTTATGTTAAAAAGAAGCTTGGGCACCATGGGCGAAAGGACCCAATGGTTGAAACCTACATACCTTGACTTTGGAGAATTCCTTGATGAAGAGTGAGATGAGAACTAGCTTGAGTGATTTCTCTAAGATCCGGAATGAGGTGTGGCACTTGAATTTTCACTGAAATATTTGTCTAAGTATTTGAGAGAGTATTAGGGAATCTCTTGTATGATGTAGTGTTGAAATATGGCTAAGTATAGGTACTTTTACTCATGGGGAGGCTTAGCTCCAAGACCCCAAAGCCTCAAGCCGAAATAAGAAAAACTGGCAATAAAATACACTGCTCCGCGATGGCTTCGCGTCGTGGAGCCAATGCGCACCCCTATTGTTTTGCGCAAACTTTGAAAAATCAAGTTTTGCTACGGTTGCTCTAAAATTGGGTTTAGACCCATTTCCCACTAAATTTTGCCCCTCGATCAAGAATATGAGGTTGGATTTTCAATATCGCGCATGGATTTTGAGATATATGGAAATTACGATTATGGACACTTCTGAGGCACATTTTCGGGCACTTTTTGGGGTCGTTTCAATATCTCCCCCTTGGGAACATTTATCCCCTAATGTCAAAGAAACGTACGTAAGAAGAGTAATAGTGAAGAAATCAGCCCCAACAAGAATGCATCAACACACTTAAACACCATTTTCAAAATCTCAACATAAGTGTTAAAATCATCATGAACTTGTCAACATAAACAAAAATGCATGCAAATTACATAAAGGTTGAATTATAATATTTGAGATCACAAAAGGGACTTGACGTGTTATCACAAGCTTGAATAGAATGAAAGAGGGATGTATATTGCTTCTCCATGTCCAGTCCGACTCCCCAAGAGACACTTTTGACTTGACACTTCTTCCAAAGGGCCTTGACGAACACTACATCCTTATTAATCAACTCTTCCACCCTTCCATCCTATACCCCCACCAGGACCTCCTCCTAAGCTAACTTATCCTCCACAACACCCACAACCTCAAAGATTTCTATAGCACTAGAGTCACCAACACATCCCCTCAACCTAGAAGCATGAAGAATCGGACGAACCATATCCATATCCATAGGAAATCCCCATTCGTGTGCAACCTTTCTCAAAACTCTATAAGAACCTACAAACGATAAACTTTGATTCCCCTACTTGCCAAACCATACCACACCCTACATGGGTGGGACTTCTGATTGAACCCAATCATCAACACAAGCACACACAGCCTACATTAGCATCTAATGACACCATCTCCCCCTTGGGGGAAAACCCCCACTTTATCATCTCTCACCAAGGTCTTAAACTCTAACAAGGTGGGGTCAAGGTCTTGCCTTGCTTTTACCTCATCAATCAAGAAAGATCTAGAACCATTAGCCACTAATACACCACCATAGCCAACCTCTTCTAATCTAACTCCTAATCTAGCCAACCGATGGACCTCTCTAGTCACCTCTTGCCCGCATCATCAACTTATGCTAGGCTACCTGTAGACACCCTAATTAGAGAATTGACCACAACATTAGCCTTACCGGGGTGATGATGCATACTAATATCATAATCCTTAAGGAGCTCTAAACACCTTCTTATTACCCACAATTCACACTTGTCATATTTAGCAAACAACCTCTCATCCCACCAATACTTGCATCTCTACCTCCAAATGATCCACAAGCTCTAAATAAGTCAATATTACATCACTAGAGACCACCACAAGCATGACAAGGTAGGGCTTTAAGACCCTATTTACGAAACCTCTAAATATAGCTGGTGCATAAATTAACCAATCAACTCCTCCAATTGAAAATGCTTATTCTTAGCCCAAAAGGGAACCTATGGATATTACCTACCCTCGTCCTCAGTTGGGGACAAAACCCGAAAGGAAGATCAATCTTAGAGAAGTGACTAACCCAATGAAGTTGACCAAGTAGATCGTCTATCCTTAACCATCATATTACAACCTTATGGGTTCTATACTCATTGGAAACATGATATGCATGTATTCAAACCACCCCAAGACCTCCAACCCATCAAGCTAGGTTCACAAGACAAGACTCTATGCTATAAGAACATGGATCAACCCTTAAAAGCCCTTTCCAGCCATAACAAACTCACATAACCAAATCTTACTAGCAACAAAATGAATAATGAAAGGAATAGTGACTCCCGGAGCTATCAAAGCATGCACAACAAAAATCAAGAAATCCTTTAACATAACGGTAGCATCATCGGGCACCTCATCCCCTCCTTGCCTCCTTTGAAAAGCATACAACTGATTACTCCTTGGAACACCCTCTTGGCCTTGCGGGAGGCCATCTCTACTTTCAATTTGAGCACGAGGGCAATCAATAAAGCTATGACCCATTTCACTACATCCAAAACAAGCACTAGAGTTCCTCCAACACGGGCCACTGTGGTTCTTCCTACACATAGGGCACTTGGGCTTGGGCCCCCCACCATTACCACTTTGGTGTCTTGGATTATCATTAGCAAGCTTTCCATTAAGAGCATCGGAAGACCTTTGGCCTTGATAAAATCGGCCACCCTTGGGACTTTGGAATTTACCATCGAAATGGGTCCTCTTGGCCTCACTGCTCCTCCTCTTCCTCAACTTTTCCCCTTCCAATTGTTTAGCATAAGTCATTAAATGGCACAAATCTATGTCTCTAATCAACATAGCAGAACGACACTCCTTATTCACCAAATCGGATACACCTATCACGCACTTGCTCATTCTAGACCTTGGGTCGGCAACCAAGTGTGGAACATATTTTGAGAGTTGGTTGAACTTGAGAGCATACTCCCTCACACTTATAGACCCTTGTTTCAAATTAATAAAATCCATCATTTTGGCTTCTCTAAGCTCAAGAGGGAATAACCGTTTGAGAAATGTCGCATTAAACACCTCCCAAAAGATCACATTGAAGTTCCGCTTCTCCTCCTTCCATTGAGAATACCATATTTCTGCCACCCCCTTGAGTTGGTAAGCCACCAACTCCACCTTCTCCTCCAACCTAACACCCATAATAGCCAAAACTTTGAATACCTCATCAACAATCTCTTAAGGGTCCTCATCCACCTTAGACCCGTTGAACTCCGATGGGTTCATCCTCATAAATCCCTTACCCTAGATGTCGGAGTGGGGATGTGAGGGGCTTATTTCACAACCAAAGCCTAGGGCCTAGACGTGACATGATGAATGGGTAACCTAAAGGACCCCAATCAAGCCTCTTAACATATCATTACACATCCTTGATCCTGGAATCAATAAAACAACAATAAGACATAGTAAAGAGGGGATACGGGGCTAAGGGACATCTTTCATATCGTAAAACATCATAGAGTCAAAGAGAGTCAAGGCTCATGGCATCAGTACATAACTTGTCCAACAACACCTCTAAAAATAGAACTTATCGAGGGCCAAGACAAGCAACCGGGCACACCCTCATAGTCAAAGCATACAATAAAGAAATGAGTGTCTATATGTAGCATAAATCAAGAAACGTATGTCCTCAAAGTTGAGGACTCACCAACTTGCTTTGAGAGATATCGCACTACTCACGTGGAGGAGGAGGAGGATCAAGTGGGGCTCCGGCTCCTACATGGTAACATCACGTAGGCATAGAGTATGCGTTAGTACATTTAAATGTACTAAGTATGTAGGAAGCAATGCAACAATAGATACACAACATAGTCAAAATGCATAATTAAGCAGTATATAATCATATAACAATATGGCATGCATGAATGATACTTGAAGTAAACATGATTCTATATGGAACATATTACATGTGTCTGAATAGACCATCATCATAGACCAAGCAACTTTGTACTTGGAATCTAAGGTAGACCACCCCTTAGAAGTGATTGAGGTACCAACCACTCAATTGGTTAACAGACATGACCACCATCCGCCGGAAGTGATTGAGGTACCAACCAACCAATTGGTTAAAGACTTACCATCCCCATCCAAGGTGATTAAGGTACCAACCCCTCAACTGTTTGATGTCTTACCACCCCCATCCGAGATGATTGAGGTACCAACCCCTCAATTGATTGATGGCTTACCACCCTATCCAAGGTGATTAAGGCATCGCCCCTCAATTGGCTATGGTCAACTCACAACATAATAGATGCTTCTCATGGAATCAACACATACATAACATCCTTTCATCATCATGAAGTCACTTAACTCATATGTCAAGCATTAGGCCTTCAACAACTCAAGATACATTAACCGGACATTTTATCAAACACTTGGTGGGTGTGCAATGCTAGTGTAAAATCATGCAATTCAATAGTGAAATCATGCAACAGAACTTAATGTAAAAACACCCATCAACACTTGGTAATACCCTCATGTAACATACATCAAAACCCTTCATCAAATCTCAAGATGGATCGAAGATTCATAGCTCAAAACACGCTTAAACAGTCACACTTTTATAAAACCCCAACATAGTTCATAGTCAAGTTCATAATAGAAGAACCATAAGTAAAATCATCTTAGAAACATGTAATTTAGGTAAAAAGGAAGCTTGGGCACCCTCGGTGAAAGGACCCAATGGTTGAAACCTACATACCTTGACTTCGGAGAATTCTTGATGAAGTTTAGAAATGGAGACTTGAAGCTTGAGTGAAATCCTTGATATCCGAATGAGTTTTGGGGCTAGAAATTTGGGCTCAAATATTTGTCTAAGTGTTTAGGAGAGTTTTGGGGAATGTCTTGTATGATATGAAGGTAAAATATGGCTAAGTATAGGTATTTTCACGCATAGTAAGACTTAGTCCCAAGACCCAAATGCCTTGGACCGAACTGGAAAAATAGGAAACAAAATAACATAGGTCCACGTCTGGTCCATGATGTGGACCCAACGTAACGAACATTTTTACACAGGTCCACAATGGTTACGCGTCGCAGTACCATTGCGAATCTATTTTGGAAATCAAATTTTTGAGAAATTGAAATTTTGATATGGTTGCTCTAAAATCGGGGACCATTTTTCAATCAATTTTTCTCCCCGATCACGAATATAAAGTTTGATTTTTGATATAATGCATGGATTTTGAGATATATGGAAATTACATTTCTGGGCAAGGCACATTTTCGGGTACATTTTTGGGTTGTTTTAATATCTCCCCTTTGCGAACATTCATCCCCGAATGTTAAAGAAACGTATATAAGAAGGATAATCATGAAGAGATCAGCCCCAACAAGAATTCAATAATGTAGTTAAACATCATTTCAAAAATCTCAACCTAAATGTCAAAATCACCTTGAACTTGTCAACATAAACATGATGCATATGACATATAGGGCTGATACATGAGACATGAAATCACATTAAACACTTTGAATTAGTACCTTAAGATTGAGTAGAATGGAAAAGATAGGGCTATCATTTTTGCATGTCCGCTTCGGCCTCCCATGTAGCACTTTCGACCTGTTGGTTCCTCTAAAGGACCTTAATAGAAGCCACATCGTTGTTCCTTAACCTATTCACTTGTCTATCCAAGATCTCTATTGGAACCTCTACATAGGTCAAGTTGTCTTCAACAACACCCACAACATCCAATGGGACAATAGCATTCGGATCACCCACACATTTCCTCATCATTGATACATGAAACACTAGATGAACCAAGTCTATTTCACTAGGCAACTCCAACTCATAGGCCACCTTACCAATCCTCCTCAACACCCTATAAGGACCCACAAATCTTTGACTTAATTTACCCTTCTTACCTAAACGAACCACACCCTTCATGGGTGACACCCTCAAAAAGACCTAATCACCAACTTTAAATTCAAGCTCTCTTCTCCTCACATCGGCATAGGACTTTTGACGACTTTGGCTGTTTTCAACCTTTATCTAACTAACCTTACCTTCTCCATAGCCTCCATAACTAGAGGACCTAAAAAAGCCATTTCTCCACTTCAAACCACCAACCGTCACATATAATGTCTACCATAGAAGGCCTCAAAAGGAGTCATACCAATGCTAGAATGATAGCTATTGTTGTAAGCAAACTCAATCAATGAAAGATGATCATCCCAACTACACTTGAACTCCAAAATACAAGCCCTGAGCATATCCTCAAGAGTTTCGATAGTTCTTTTGGCTTGGCCATCCGTTTGAGGGTAAAATGTCTTATTAAGCTTTACCTTGGTCCTAAGACCCCTTTGGAAGGACCTCCAAAAGTGTGAAGTGCATTGAGCATCATGATCTGCTATGATAGACAAGGGCACCCCATGTAATCTCACAAACTCATGAATGTACAATTTTGCGTAGTCTTCGACCCCATAAGTAGTCACAACCAGTAGGAAATAAGTCGACTTTGTCATCCTATCAACCACCACCCATATAGAATCAAAATTCTTCCTAGTCTTAGGCAATCAGACCACACAGTCTATGTTAATTTCCACCCACTTAAAAGTAGAAATCTCTATGTCTTGGGTTAGGCCATCCGGCCTTTGGTGTTCGGCTTCGACTTGTTGGCAACTATGACAACCGAATACAAATTTGGCAATGTCTTTCTTTATACATGCCCACCAAAACACATTAATCAAATCTCTATACATCTTGGTAGAACTGGGGTGGATAGAATAGGAAGAATTATGAGCCTCCTCAAGAATCTTCTTTCTCAAATCATCAGCACAAGGCACACACAACCTACCTTGGTATCTAAGGGCACCATCTCCCCCTTAGGAGAAAACCTCCACCTTACCCTCTCCCACCAAGTTCTTCAATTCTAACAAGGAGGGGTCAACATCTTCCTTTGATTTTACCTCATCAACAAAGAAAGATTTTGAACCATCAACAACCACCATACCGCCATTATCCACCTCTTCCAACCTAACCCTCAAGCTAGCCAAACGATGGACCTCTCTAGCCACCTCTTTGCCCCCATCTTCAACATGAGCTAAGCTACCCATAGACACCCTACTCAAAGCATCTGCCATAACATTCGCCTTAACGGGATAATAATGTACACTCATATCATAATCCTTAAGAAGTTCTGACCACCTTCTTTGTCTCAAGATCTTTTTGAGTGAACTCATATTGGAGACTCTTATGATCGATGAACACATCAACATGTAGCCCATACAAATAATGACGCTAAATTTTTAAAGCAAAAACCAAGACGGCCAATTCAGGATCATGAGTAGGATAATTGTTTTCATGCACTTTGAGTTGCATAGAAGCATAGGCTATCACCTTACCATTTTGCATCAAAACACAACCTAAACCAATCCTGAAGGCATCACAATACACAACAAACCCTTCCAACCCTTCCAGTAGAGATAAGATAGGAGCAGAAACAAGCTTATCCTTCAAGGTTTGGAAACTCTTTTCACACTCATTGGCCCATACAAACTTAGCCTTCTTTTGAGTCAACTTAATCATGCAAGAAGCAATAGAAGAGAACCCATTCACAAACCTCCGGTAGTAACCCGCTAAGCCCAAGACGCAACTAATGCCGGACCAGGTTAAAGGTCTAGGACAATTTCTAATCACTTCCATCCTTTTAGGGTCCACATTAGTACCACCCCCTGACACCACATGACCTAGAAAGGCAACATCGTTCAACCAAAATTCACACTTCTCATATTTAGCATACAACTTCTCTTCCCTCAATCTTTGTAGCACTACCATCAAATAAGCCACATGCTCCTCCTCACTATGAGAATAGATCAAAATATCATCACTGAAAAACACAACAAACAAGTCAAGGTAGGGCTTAAAGACTCTACTCATAAGATCCATGAAGATAGTCGGTGTATTGGTCAGCCCAAAAGACACAACCACAAATTCATAATGCCGATACCTAGTCTGGAAGGCCATCTTAAGAATGTCACACTCCATCACCTTCACTTGATGATACCCGAATCGAAGATCAATCTTAGAGAAGTAACTAGCCCCTTGAAGTTGGTCAAACAAATCATCAATTCTTGGGAAAGGGTACTTAATCTTGATGGTAAACCCTATTAAGTTGCCGGTAGTCAATGCACATTCTAAGAGATTCATCCTTCTTCTTCACAAACAACACTAGTGCACCCCAAGATGATTGGCAAGGCCTAATAAGACCCCCAAAAAGTGCCCGAAAATGTGCCTCAAAAGTGTCAGAATTGTAATTTTCATATATCTCAAAATCTGTGTGTGATATCAAAAATCTGACTTCATATTCGTGATCAGAGGGCAAACTTGAGCAGGAGATGGGTCTAACCCCGATTTTAGATCAACTATATCAAAATTTCAATTTCCTAGATATAAACCTATGTTATTTTGTCGCCAATTTTTCCAGTTCGGTCCAAAGCTTTTGGTTCATCGGCCTAAGTCTTCCCATGCGTGAAAATACCTATACTTAACCATATTTTACCTTCATATCATACAAAACATTCCCTAAGACTCTCTCAAAAACTTAGATAAACATTCCACCCCAAATTTCGAGCCCCAAAACACATCCAGATCTCAATGATTTCACTTAAGCTTCAAGTCTCCATTTCCAAACTTCATCAAGAATTCATCAAAGTCAAGGTATGTGGGTTTCAACCATTTGGTTCTTTCACCCATGGTACTCAAGCTTCCATTTTACCTAAATTACATGCTTCTAAGATGATTTTACATATGGATATTCTATTATGAACTTGACAATGAACTATGTTGGAGTTTTGTAAAAATGTGACGTTTAAGCATGTTTTGAGCTATGAATCTTAGATCTATCTTGAGATTTGATAAAGGGATTTGATGTATGTTACATGAGAGCATTACCAAGTGTTGGTGAGTGGTTTTACATTAAGTTTTGTTGCATGATTTCACTCTCGAGTTGCATTGTTTTACACTAGCATTGCACACCCACCAAGTGTTTGATAAAATGGCCAGTTAATTTATCTTAAGTTTTTGAAGGCCTAATGTTTAGCATATTAGTTAAGTGACTTTATGATGATGAAAGGATGATATGTATGTTTTGATTCCATGAGAAGTATCTATTGTGTTGTGATTTGACCATAGCCAACTGAGGGGAGATGCCTCAATCACCTTTGATGGGGGTGGTAAACCATCTACCAGTTGAGAGGTTAGTACCTCAATCATCTCGAATGGGGGTGGTAAGCCATCAACCAATTGATGGGTAGGTACCTAAATCAACTTGGAGGGGGAGTGGTAAGCTATCAATCAATTAAGGGGTTGGTACCTCAATCACTTCGGCTGGAGGGTAGTCATGTCTATCAACCAATTGAGGGGTTGGTACCTCAATCACTTCTAAGGGGTGGCCTACCTTAGATTCCAAGTATTAAGTTGCTTGATCTATGATGATGATTTATTCCCACACATGTAATATGTTCCATATATAAGCATATTTACTTCAAGTATCATTCATGCATGCCAGATTGTTATATGATCATCTATTGCTTAATTATGCATTTTGATTATGTTGTGCATCTATTGTTGCATTGCATCCTACATACTTAGTACATTCAAATGCACTAATGCATACTCTATACCTACATGATGTTACCATGTAGGAACTTAAGCCCCGCTTGATCATACTCCTCCTCCATGTGGCTAGTGTGATATCTCTCAAAACAAGTTGGTGAGTCCTCAAATTCAAGGACATACTTTTCTTGATTTATGCTATGTATAGACTCTTTTTTCTTTATTGTATGCTTTGACTATGAGGGTGAGCATGGTTGCTTGTCGTGGCCCTTGATAAGTTCTATTTTTAGAGGTGTTGTTGGACAAGTTATGTAAAGATGCCATGAGCCTTGAATCCCTTTGACTCGATGATGTTTTATGATATGAAAGATGTCCCTTAGCCCCCTATCCCCTCTTTACTATCTCTTATTATTGTTTTACTGCTTTTGCAACCAAGGATGTGCAATGATAAATTAAGAGGATTGATTGGGGTCCTTTCGGGTTCCTCATTCGCCTTGTCACGTCTAGG
>JAPFFP010106075.1:0-19163 GCA_026153255.1 Solanum medicagineum
AACCAAATTGAGGGGTTGATACTACAATCACCACGGATGGTAGGGTATGACAACCATTAACCAAATTAAGGGGTTGATACTATAATCACCATGGATGGTAGTGTGTGACAACCATCAACCAATTCAGGGGTTGATACCTCAATCACCATGGATGGTAGGCTGTGACAATCATCAACCTATTGTGGGGTTGATACCTCGATCGCTTTTCCAAGGGGGGTGGTAGGCCTTCGACTCTATAATGATGGTCTCTTACTATATATATAATATGTTTTATATAAGCATGTTTATTTCAAGCATCATTCATGCATGCCATATTGTTATTATGCTCATCCATTGTCTATATGTTCGCATTTTGCTTATGTTGCCAATATTTTGTTGAATTGCATCCTACATACTTATTACATTCAAACTTACTAACACATACTCTATGCCTACATGATGTTACCATATAGGAACCGGAGCTCCACTTGATCATCTTCCTCTACGTGGCTAGTACTACCTTCTCAAACCAAGTTTAGTGAGTCTTCAACTCTGAGGACGATATCTTTTGATCTTATGCATAATACTTTCTTTATCTTATTGTGTACTTTTGACTATGAGGGTATGCCCAGAAAGTTGTCTTGGCCCCCGCTCAATTCTAAGTTTAGAGGTGTTGTTGGACAAGTTATGTAATGATGCTATGAGCTTTGACTTTCTTAACTGTTGTATGTTTTAAGCTATGAAAGAGTCCTTTAGTCCCTTCACCCTTATTTCTATTCTCTTATTGTTGTTTAATTGCTTCCATGACCAAGTATGTGTAATGTTACTTCAAGAGGCTTGTTTGGGGTCCTTTCGAGTTCCCTATTCGCCCTGTCATGTCTAGGCCCTAGGCTTGGGTCTTGATAAACTTGGTATTAGAGAACTAGGTTGTTAATGGTCCTCGGCATCCAATACACCGCGTCGATTAGAATCTTATTCATGTTGTGAAACGCGCCAAAAATATGAGTAAGAGGCTATGAGGTGTTTTAGGAAATGTTTCACTTCTTCATGATCTATGTCATGCGATAGAGCTAGGTCCTCTAGGGTTTATTACTAATTCCTAACTGTTTCATTTCAAAATATGTCTCAGGCTACTCAGGACACTTATATCGAATGCAGAGGTTCACAATGCTCTATGGGTGTTGGCTAAGGCTGTGACCACCTAACTCAACCGATCGATAGGTACCCTTGAGACATCAAATGGTAAGAGTGGAGAGGGAAAGGCCAAGAGAGCCCGAATTGGAGGTATGCATCCATATATATATGCCAAGCTCGGGGGCGATGGTGGAGTGACTCGTCCTAGATGCCCAAGGTGTCGGAGGAAACACGATGACACATGTTTGAGTAACAGGGGTGCATGCTATTGGTGTGGTAAGATGGACCACAATATGGTTGATTATCTATATGCTTGAAAAGGGAGGAGTGAGAAGTCTAAGAAGGTTTGGTATGAGGGTGGTCTCCGAAGTGCTAAGGGTGAGCATCTCCAACAAGATCACGAATTACGAGGCCAAGGGTCCTCTAGTTCTCCAAACAAGAGGCCTGCTACTGATGGAATGGTTAACCCGAGGTTTCAAGGTAGCAATGGTGGGGTGAGTTTTTCGAAATGCCCAAAATGTGAAAAGCATCATCTTGGCAAATGCTTAAAGGATTCAAATGCATGTTATAGGTGTGGAAGAGTTGGTCATAAGCTTTTTCATTGCCCTTATGTTTGAAACAAGGCAAGGAGGGTCGTCCTCAAGGTCATCAAGGTGGTTCCCCATGGCACAATAAATTTTATGCTCTTCAAGGGAGGCAAGGAAGGGATGAGGCACCACATGCTCCCGGTTTGTTGAAATTTCCTTTAACTTTGATGTGTATGCATTGATGGATCCAGGTGCCACTATCTCTTTCATTATCCCTTCTTGTTTCTAGTGGGATTCATGTGTGTCCCGAGATGTTGTGTGAAAGTTTGGTGTCTATGCCATTGGTGAGTCTATTGTTTCTAGGAAGGTCCATTGGAATTGTTCCATGGCCATTTTGCATACATCTTGTCTTGTGACTTTGTTGAATTGGATATGGTGGATTTTGATGTTGTATTTTGAGGTGGATTAGTTGCATGCATAATATGTCTTCATTATTGTAGGACCAGTAGAGTTAGATTTCAATTCCCTAATGAGCCCATAATTGAGGGAGGATAAGTTGTATGCTAAGTAAGAGAAATGTGAGTTTTGGTTGCAAGAGGTTGCCTTTCTAGGTCGTGTGGTGTCGGGGGATTGTATTAAGGTGGATCCTAAGGAGATGGAGGTGATTAGAAATTAGTCTAAACTTTTGACCCCACCGGATATTAGAAGCTTCTTGGGCATAGTGGGTTGTTACCGGAGATTTGTGAATGGGTCCTCTTCTATTGCTTCTCGTTAGACTAAGTTAACACAAAAGAAGGCTAAATTCGTGTGGACCGATGAGTGTGGAAGGAGTTTCCAAACTTTGGAGGATAATCTTGTGTCCGCTCCTATCTTGTCACTGCCCAAAGAGTTAGAAGGGTTTGTTGTGTATTGTGATGCCTCAAGAATTGGTTTGGGTTGTATTCTGATGCAAAATGATAAGGTTATAGCCTATGCTTCCAGACGAGTTAAGGTGTGTGAAAGGAATTATCCTACCCATGATCTTGAATTGGCCACCGTGGTAATTGCTTTGAAAAATTTGGCGTCATTGTTTGTATGGGGTATATGTTAATGTGTGCACAGATCATAAGTCTCCAATATGTGTCCACTCAGAAGGAATTTAACTTGAGACAAGGAAGGTAGTTAGAGCTCCTTAACGATTATGATATGAGTGTGCATTACCATGCCGGTAAGGCTAATGTTGTGGCCGGTGCTTTGAGTAGGATGTCTATGGGTAGCCTAACTCATGTTGATGATGGTGGCCAGGAGGTAGCTAGAGAGGTCCATCGGTTGGCTAGATTGGGGGTTAGGATGGAAGAGGTTGAAAATGGTGGTGTAGTGGTGGGTGATGGTTCTAAATCTTCATTGGTTGGGGAGGTAAAGGCAAAGCAAGATCTTGACCCCACCTTGTTAGAGTTAAAGACCTTTGTGAGAGATGGTAAGGTGGAGGTCCCAAGGGAGAGATGGTGGCTTTAGGTATCAATATGGGCTATGCGTGCATAAGGTTGACAACTGAGCTCAAGGAGTGATGGTCCTTATAGGGAGTTGAGGAGAATCGATAAGGTGGCCTATGAATCGGAGTTACCCATTGATATGAGTATGGTTCATCCGGTCTTCCATGTGACTAAGTTGAGGAAATGTGTGGGTGACCCAAGTGTCATTGTTCCTTTGGATGTTATGGGTGTGATAGAAGATATTTTGACTTATGAAGAGGTTCTGGGTAGAAGATTTAGATAGACAAGTGTAAAGGTTGAGGAGCAAGGATGTGACCTCCGTTAAGGTCCTTTGGAGGAATCAACAAGTTGAAAGTGCTACATGGGAAGCCGAGGCGGACATGCAAAAGTGATATCCCTATCTCTTCCATTCTAGTCAAGCCTAGGATACTAATCTATGTCCCCTATGTGATTTCAAGTCTTAAGTTTTGGCCCTTATGTCATTTGCATGCATTTATGTTTATGTTGGCAAGATTATGGTGATTTTTGATGTTCATATTGAGACTTTTTGAAAATAATATTTTGAGACTTTTTGAAAATAATATTTAAGTGCATTTGTTGCATCCATGTTGGGCTAGAATCTTCATGATTACTTTCCTTATGTATGTTTCTTTGACATTCGGGGACGAATGTTCCCAAAGGGGAGATACTATGACACCCCGTAACTCCATGCTCTCATGTATCCACGTTTCAAGCCTCATATGTTTAGGTAGGGATTGTGTTAGGGTCGAGGATGACTTCTAGTACTTGACGAGTTCAAGACTTCCCCATGAGTTGAGTTTTGGATGTTGGTTTATGTAATGGTCAACTTTGAATGAGCATAACTTTTAGCACACATGGAACAGGGCAACCCACAATATGTCAAATGAAATCCCATTGAGTTATATTTCTAATGCACTTGGTTTCACCTCATTCTGAGTTCGGATGAAGGAGTTATGACCAGTTTCGTGAGACCCTCCCGTGTAATGATGTCACACGAACACCTAAACGGGCAGTGAGGCTTTGGACGAGCCGTGTGGACTGTCTTGAGCTGGAAAAGGCCATTTTTCACCTAAAATGGGGCACGGCCAGTGGCACAGGCCGTGTGACTAGCTGTGGGAGTGTCCAAGTGAGGCCTAGTGGGAGTGGGAGGAAGTTCTTGACTAAGTGTACTACCACGGCCATCCTCACGGGCCACGGCAAGCTGCATGAGCCATGGTCCTTAGCGTGGGGGCCTGTCAACATTTTTTTCTCTCCAAATGTAGCTCCATGGGCCACCACAACACGGCCCGTGGAGGATCTCGTCAAAGCAACAATGACGCTAACTTTTTCCAAGTGTCCCAACTTCCAAATTTTCAACTAAGTATCATCTAACGGGCACTCCACATGACCGGTGGATTGCCACATGACCCATGTAACCTCAAGTGAGGTGATACTTTGTCAATGTTTCTCTCTTTTTCATTAGTAGCATTTTCGTAAATTCTATTTATTCTAATGATCTTTTTGGACTACTAATGCTATCTTAACCTCCCCAAAAAACCTAAATCCTATCTCAAAGGATTAAGTCATCACTCCCGACTTGAATACACACCCAAATCCTCTCAAAAGCCTCTATAAAAAAAAACCCAATACAAATTCAAGGAAACTCAAGAACAAGATTTGGATTCCAAGACCCAATTCCAAGCTTCAATTCTTTCTCCACTCAATTTCAAGAAACTCAAGGTCTAAGGTATGTGGGTTTCAATCATTGGGTGCTTTCACCCATGCTGCCTAATCTTCCCTTTTATGAAAATTGTATGTTTCCAAGTTGTGTTGCTTCTGGGTATTACTCATTAGTGATTATGGACATATATTACATTGGGGTTTCATGAAAGTTAGATTGAAAACACATGTTTACTCATTTTAAGTGTATACCATGAGATGATTTGCCTATTATGACTATGCATGTTTTGAGCTATAGAACTATGATCTATTATGATATTTGATGAGGGTTTTCAATGTATTTCACATAAGGGTTTTACCAAGTGTTGGTGGATTGATTTAAATTGATTTTTCTCACATGATTTCACTCTTGAATTGCACGAACTTACACTAGCATAATACGCCTTCCAAGTGTCTGATAAAATGTCCGATTTTGGATTCTTGAGCTATTGATGATCCATTGCATGAGCTATGACTTTAATGACTTTATGATGATGAAAGGAAGGAATATATGTGTTTATTTCATGAAAAGTATCTGTAGTTGACCACACCTTGTTGAGGGGGTGTTATACCACAATCACCATGGATGGTAGGGTGTGACAACCATCAACCAAATTGAGGGGTTGATACCTCAATCACCATGGATGGTAGTGTGTAACAACCATCAACCAAATTGATGGGTTGATACCTCAATCACCATGGATGGTAGGTTGTGACAACCACCAACAAATTGAGGGGTTGATACCTCAATCACCATGGATGGTAGGGTGTGACAATCATCAATCAATTGAGGGGTTGATACCTCGATCGTCTTTCCAAGGGGATGGTAAGCCTTGGACTCTATAATGATGGTCTCTTACTACACATGTAATATGTTCTATATAATCATGTTGACTTCAAGCATCATTCATGCATGTTATATTGTTACTATGCTCATCCATTGCCTATATGTACGCATTTTGCTATTTGTCACGACCCAAAATAGGGCCTAAACGTGACATGGCGAATGGGGAGTCCGAAGGGTCCCCAAATAAGTCTCTTAACTTATCATTACACATCATTAGTCGTGAAAGAATTTAAATGACATAAAAGAGTAGAAATAGGGGCAATGGGACTAAGGGGGAGAGCTTGCACAACATCGTAATCAAGGGACAAGAGTCAAGGCCCATATCATAGATGCATAACATGTCCAATAACACTTCTACTACATAGATAAGAGCGGGGGCAAAGACAAAGTAATTGGGCTCACCCTCATAGTCTAAATAGAAAGTAAAGAAGAGTGTTCGATAAATAATAAGAGAAACATATACTAAGGTGCTCGAACTGGAGGACTCACCAACTAGCTTGAGTAGCACTAGACTAGCCACATGGAGGAGAAGGATGATAACTTGGGCTTCGATCCTTGCATAGTGATATCATGTAGGCAAGAGTATGCATTAGTATGTTTGAATGTACTAAGTATATAGGATGCAATGCAACAATAAATAGGCATCATAACCGAAATGCATAATAGTAGGCAATAGGCATATGGCAATATGGCATGTATGATCAATGTTAGAGTAAAGCATGCTTAATTAACTCATACTCATATAGGATATCATATGTGAAGAGGAGACCAAGCTATTCAAGGTATAAACCCCTTGGTGGTTGTGTGGTATAAACCCCTCACATTGTTGATGGTAATCACACCTTACCAACACGGTGACGAAGTATAAACCCCTTGCATGTTTGATGAGTATAAACCACCAGCATGGTTACCCAGGCTCTTGTCCCCCCCGGATGGTCTAATGCAACACTTTATATAGAGTGTATCATATACATAAGCTCATTTCATCATCAAATATTCTTTCATATCATATCTCATGCTTTGGACCTTTAACTCCTCAAGAAACCACATTCTAACATTTTATCAAACACTTAGAGGATGTGAAATGGTAATATAAAACCATGAAATTTAGAGATGAAATCATGTAAGAAAATCTGTTGTAAAAACATCACTCAACACCTTGCAACACACTCAAGACATATATATCAAAACCACTCATCAAATCTTACAATAGATCAAAGATTTATAGCTCAAAACATAGCAAAACAGTCACAACTTTACATGGCTTTAACATAATGTGCAGTGAATTTCATAATATGCAAGACCCATTTGTAAATCAACTTTAAATCATGTAATTTGAGTAAAAGGAGGCTTGGGTATCATGGGTGAAAGGAATCCATGAAAGAAACCCACATACCTTAGCTTGGAGATGAACTTGGTGAATATTGGAGATGGAGACTTGAAGCTTGAAGGAGAACCTTAGCTTGGGATGAGGGTTAAGGACTTGAGTTTAGGGAGTGAAAATATGGTTTAGTGTTTTAGTGAGTATTGGAGAATGTTTAGGATGATATGAGGGTGAAATTTGGCTAAGTATGGGTAAAAACATGTATGGGAACCCTTGGGCCCAAGACCTAAAGCCTTGGACTTGGAAAAAGAAAAACGCTCAAAATAAGGCACTGGCGTGTCGCGAAATACACATGGAAATTGCATTCTTGAATTTTCGTAATTGCTAATTCTTCGCTCTTAAATTGGGGTTAGACTCTTTTACCCCTAATTTGGATCCCCTGAACAAGAATCCAAAGTTGGATTTTTGAAATAACGTACAGATTTTGAGATATATAAAAATTAAAATTTTGGGCATTCTAAGGCACGTTTTTGGGCACTTTTTAGGGTCGTTATAATATCTCCCCCTTGGGAACATTCGTCCCAGAATGTAAAAGAAAAGTACAAGACAAGAGTGATCATCAACAAATCAACTCCAATAAGAATGCAACATAACATGTAAAACACTATTTTCAAAATCTCAACATAAGTGTAAAATCATCAAAAACATGTCAATTTAAACATGAATGCACATGAATGACGTAGAGGCTGAAACATAAGACTTGGAACCACATGAACAACTTACTCGTTATCTTAGGCTTGATTAGAGTGAGTAGGGTATGAATATCACTCCCATAAGACCGCTTTGTCTTTCTTGGAGAGACCTTCGACTTGATTATCCTTTCAAGAGAGTCTTAATGAACACCACATCCTCATTAATCAACTTCTCCATTCATCCATCCAACAACTACATCCGGACCTTCTTCCAAGTCAAATTATCCTCCATATCACCCAGCATCTCAAAGAGTTCCATAGCACTAGAGCCACCAACATATATCCTCAACCTCAAAAAATAAAGAACTGAACAGACCATAATCATATCCCTAGGCAAATTCCTTCCACCTGCAACTTACCAACTTCCTCTGCACTCTAAAAGGTCTCACAACCATAAACTCATTTGTCAACCTTAATCATACCTCTTCCACTTCTCGCCATGAACTACCATCTCCCCGTTGAGAGATTTCTTCCACTCTACCATCTTTCCACCCAAAACTTCCAACTCTAATAAGACGAAATCAAGACCTTTCTTAATCTAGACCTCTTAACCAAGGAAGATTTGGAATCATCAAGAATGTTATGCTACCATGCTCAACTTCCCTTAACCTAACTTCCAATATAACCAACCGATGGACCCTACAAGTCTCCTTCTTGCCACTATCAACAACACATGTTAGGCTACCTTGAGCACTGAGCGCAACATTAGCCTTACTGGGGACAAATAATGCACACCCATTTCATAATCCTTAAGAATTCTAACCACCTTCTTGCTATCCACATTGCACACCTATCATATTCAGCAAACAACCTTTCACTTCCCCAAGGCTTGCAACACCACCCCCAAATGATTCACAAGCTCTAAATAAATCAACACCTCGTCACTAGAGACCACCACAAACATACCAAGGTAGGGTTTTAAGACCCTATTCATGAAACCCAATAGACACAACTGGTGCACAAGCCCACCTAACAAGTCCATCAATAATCAAAATGCTCATTTCTAGTTTCAAAAGGGAAATTAGAGATATCACCTACCCTCCTCCACACTTGACAACAAGACTTAAACCTCAAATCAACCTTAGGGAAGTGACTACCCCAGTGGAGTTGACCAAATAGATCGACCATCTTTAACCATCATATTACAACCTTACGGGTTCTACACTCATTAGACGCATGCTATGCAAGTAGCCCAAACTACCACAAGACCACCAAACCATCAAGCTAAGTTCAACCAAGATCACAAGACAAGTCTCTATGCAACAAGAACATGGGGCAACCCTTATAGCCCCCCCCCCCTCAATCCATTGGTGCCAAGTCGTTATCCTACAAGAATACTTATAACAAACATATACATACTTCTAAAGAGGCAATAGTCATTTTTCTTTCCGAATCATTTCAATACACAATTGATCTTAAAAGTCAAACACCATTCATAATAATTCATTCTTAGGCTTAAATGCCAAGATCATAATTTCATAGTCATAATATTCATCCATAAGAATAGCCCATTCATACATAAAATGGTGCAAACACCCCAAATGCTCCATAAGCCAGAAACCAAAGACATATATGTGATCACAATATTGTCATAACCAACATTTTGTTAAATCCATACCATAAGACAAAATTGTGCTTAAACCATAACATAATTTCTCAAAATAATCCATGTACATGAATGTATGTGCTATGATCAACGAGGGAATGACATGGGTAAATAAGACTCAATCTAAAATCAATATTTATAATATGAAATTGAAGTGAAAACATAATTAATTCCACATTTAAATCCTTAGTTTAATATCTCATGCATAAGTAATTCAAAAAGGGGACACGCATACTTATAATTTTATAGAACCCAAAGTAAATCCTCATATAATGGTTTAAATCACATTAAAATCATCAAAGATAGACTACCCATGCATCAATAGAATTTTAGGAATTATAATATTCAATAGTCCAAATTAAAGTAAGGAAAATGCATGTAGGTTTTCTTGAAAATAGTTTTGGAGACTTGAAGCTTGTAAGAAACTTGTAGGAGAACCTTATGTTGGGATAAGGGTTTGGGACTTGAGTTTGGGGAGAGAAAATATGCTAAGTCTTTTAGTGAGTATTGGAGAATGTTTAGGATGATATGAGGGTGAAATTTGGCATAGGTAAAAAGACCTATGGGGACCCTTGGGCCCAAGACCCAAAGCCTTGGACCCGAAAACAGAAAAATGCTCAAAATAAGGCACTGGCGCGTCGTGGAATACACATTGGAAATTGTATTCTTGAATTTTCGTAATTGCTAAATCTTCACTCTTAAATAGGTGTTAGAGCCTTACACTAATTTGGACCCTCTGAATAAGAATCTGAAGTTAGCTTTTCGAAATCACAAACGGATTTTAAGATATATGAAAAATAAATTTTTGGGCATTCTGAGGCACGTTTTTGGGCACTTTTTAGGGTTGCTACACTTATGTTAACAACCTCTTGTTGCATTGCATCCTACATACTTAATACATTCAAATGTACTAATGCATACTCTATGCCTACATGATGTTACCATGTAGGAACCTGAGCTCCACTTGATCATCTTCCTCCATGTGGCTAAACTACCTTCTCTAAACAAGTTTGGTGAGTCCTCAACTCCAAGGACGATATTTTTTGATCATATGTTACGCAAATACTCTCCTTATCTTATTGTATGCTTTTGACTATGAGGGTGAGCCCGAAAGGTTGTCTTGGCCCCCACTCACTTCTAAGTTTAGAAGTGTTGTTTGACAAGTTATGTAATGATGTTATAAGCTTTGAGTCTTTTGACTCTTGTATGTTTTAAGATATGAAAGACTCCCTTAGTCCCTTCGCCCTTATTTCTGTTCTCTTATCATTGTTTAATTGCTTTTGCGACTAAAGATGTGTAATGATATGTCAAGAGGCTTGTTTAGGGTCCCTTTCGGTTTCCCAATCGTCGTGTAATGTCTAGGCCCTAGTATTGGGTCTTTACACTCATCCACCTTCCAAGTGGGTGGCATGCCTTGGATTCCAAGTACTAAGTTGCTTGGTCATGATGATGGTCTCTTCCTACACATATATATGTTCTATATACGCATGTTTTACTTCAAGCATTGATCATGAATGCCATGTTACTAATATATTATCTCTTGCTTATGTATATGCATTTATATTATGTTTCCTATCTCTTGTTGCATTGTATCCGACATACTTAGTACATTCAACCGTACTAACGCATACTCTATCACTACATAATGTTACCACGTAGGAACCAGAGCTCTACTTGACCATCTTCCTCCTCCACATGGCTAGTATTATCTTCAAGCAAGCTTGGTGAGTCATCAATTCCAAGGACAATGTCTTTCATCTTATGATATGTAAAGACTCTCTTTCTTTTGATTTATGCTTTTGACTATGAGGGTGAGTCTAGAAAGCTGTTTTAGCCCCTACTAAATTTTAAGTCTAAAGGTATTATTGGACAAGTTATGTAATGATGCTTTGAGCTTTGACTCTCTTAAGTCTTGTATGTTTTGAAGCTATGAAAGACTCCCTTAGCCCACTTATCCTTATTTCATGCTCTATTGTTGATGTTTACTTGCTTCCATAATCAAGGATGTGTAATGATATGCTAAGAGGCTTGTTTGGGCTCCTTTCAGGTTCCCCATTCGTCGTGTCATGTCTAGGCCCAAGGTCCAGGTCATGACAAAGATAGTATCAAAGCACTAGATTGTTAATGGTCCTCAAAGTCTAACACACTGCGTCAATTAGTGTCTTATTCATGGTTGTGTAGCACGCCACAACTATGAATAAGAGGCTATGAGTCATTTTAGGAAATGTTTCACTTCTTCATAATCTATATCGTGCGATAGAGTTAAGTCCTCTAAGGTTTATGTCTTATTTTTAATCATTGCATTTTAGAATATGTCTCAAGCTATTCAGGACGGTGATATATCAAATGCAGATATTCATAATGCTCTATGGTTGTTGGCCAAGGTTGTGACCGCTCAACTCAATCAACAAATGAGTGCCCCCAAGACTTTAAGTGGTAAGAGGGAGGAAAGAAGGGCTAAGAGGACTCAACATGATGATGGTTTCCAAGGTGTTAATAATAAAATGACTCGTCCTAGGCGCCTAAAATGTGGGAGGAGACATGGTGGCACATATTGGAGGAATACGGGTGCATGCTTTGAGTGTGGCGACAATGGGCATAAGATCAGGGATTACCCAGTGGCCTCAAAGGAACGAAGAAGAAGGGTTCAATTTGGAGATAGCATCATTGGGAGAACTAAACCTAAGTGTCAAAGGTGTGGGAGGAACCATGGTGGCCCATTCTTGAGAAAGACCAATGCTTGTTATGGTTGTAGTGGAGTAGGTCACAAGCTAGTTGATTTCCCATATGTTCAAGGGAAAGGCAAGGGTGTTGGTGTGCAAGTTTCCCCTACATGTCGAAAGTGTGGGAAAGGTCATGGTGGCCCATGTTTGAAGAAGTTTAATGCTTGCTTTGGTTGTGTGAATCTGGTCACAAAGTTAGTGGTTGTTCTCATGCTCAACCCTGTGGTAGAGATGGCGGTCCGCAAGGGAAAGATGTTGATGTTCAGGCTTCCCCTACAAGTCACAAGTATGGGGGTACTATTCGAGAGATTGTGTGGCTAGTTTGAGTGCATGTTTTGAGTGTGGTGCAAAGGATCATGGGTAGAGACATTGTCCATGGGTTACTAAGGATTATGGAGATAACCGTTGGCACTTCCAACCGTACCCTCTTGGGGATCACAAGACTTGGCATGGTGCTTTACAGGTATGTTAGAGGCTTTTTATGTTGATGTATATTCTTTGATTCACCCGAGTGCCACTCTTTCTTCTTTTTTTACCCTATTTGTTGCCAAAAGGTTTCATGTTAAACTCGAATTGTTGTGTGAGCCATATGATGTGTCTACTTCCATTGGTGTATCTATTGTTGCTAGAAGAGTCTATAAAAATTGTCCCATTTGCATTTTGCATAAAATATTGCCTTGTGATTTTGTTGAGCTGGATATGGTAGATTTTGACGTCACTCTTTGGATGGATTAGTTGCATGCCTACTATGCTTTTGTTGATTGTAGAACCCATAGGATCAAATTCCAATTCCTAAATGAACCTATTCTTGAGTGCAAAAATCATGATGTGGTGGTCAAGAGTAGATTCATTTCTTGCATTAAAGCCCATAAGTTGATTTCTAAGGGGTGTCTCAATTATCTTGTGATGGTTAGGGATGTTGAGTCCAAAGTCCCTTCTATATAGTCGGTTTCAATGGTTAATAAGTTCCTAGATGTCTTCCCTAATGAGCTTCCTGGTGTTCCTCCTTAAAGGGAAATAGATTTTGGCATAGACCTCCTTTCCGATACTCAACCCATTTCTATTCCCCTTACCATATGGCCCTGACAGAGTTAAAGGAGTTGAAGGAGAAATTGAGGGATTTGTTGGAGAAGGGTTTTATTAGGTCTAGCCAATCACCTTGGGGTGCACCGGTGCTATTTGTGAAGAAGAAGGATGGGTCCTTTAGAATATGCATTGATTACCAAAAACTTAATAGAGTCACCATCAAGAATAAGTACCTTTTACCAAGGATTGGTGATCTATTTGACCAACTTCAAGGGGCTAGTCATTTTTCTAAGATTGATCTTTGGATTGGGTATCACCAAGTGAAGGTGAGGGTGTGTGACATTCCCAAGACGGCCTTCCAGACTAGGTATACTATGAATTCGTGGTTATGTCTTTTTGGGTTGACCAATACACTGGCTATCTTCATGGATCTTATGAATAGGGTCTTTAAACCCTACCTTGATTGGTTTTTAGTGGGTTTCATTGATGATATCTTGATTTATTACCATATTGAGGAGGAGCACATGAGTCATTTGAGCGCGGTGCTACAAAAATTGGAGGAGAAGTTGTATGCGAAGTATGAGAAGTGTGAGTTTTGGTTGCAAAAGGTTTCCTTTCTAGGTCATGTGGTGTCAGGGGATGTTATTAAGGTGGATCCTAAAAAGACGAAAGTAGTTAGAAATTGGCCTAGGCCTTTGACTCCATCGGATAATAGAAGCTCCTTAGGCTTAGCAGGTTATTACCGGAGTTTGGTGAATGGGTTCTCTTCTATTACTTCTCCAATGAATAAGTTGACTCAAAAGAAGGCTAATTTTGTGTGGACCAATGAGTGTGAAAAGATTTTCCAAACTTTGAAGGATAAGCTTGTCTCCACTCCTATCTTGTCTCTACCGGAAGGGTTGGAAGGGTTTGTTGTGTATTGCAATGCCTCACGAATTGGTTTTGGTTGTGCTTTAATGCAAAATGGTAAGGTGATATCCTATTCTTCTAGACAACTTAAGTTGCATGAAAGGTATGATCCTACCCATGATCTTGAATTGGCCGCCATGTGATTTTCTTTGAAAATTTGGCATCATTATTTGTATGGGGTGCATGTTGGTGTGTTCACTGATCATAAGAGTCTCTAATATGTGTTCACTCAAAAATATCTTAACTTGATGCAAAGAAGGTGGTTAGAGCTCCTTAATGATTATAATATGAGTGTGCACTATCATCCTGGTAAGGCTAATGTTGTGGCCAATGCTTCAAATAGAGTGTCTATGGGTAGCCTAGCTCATGTTAATGATGGTGGCAAAGAGATGGATAGAGAG
Source organism: Solanum medicagineum (assembly GCA_026153255.1). Classification (NCBI taxonomy): domain Eukaryota; kingdom Viridiplantae; phylum Streptophyta; class Magnoliopsida; order Solanales; family Solanaceae; genus Solanum; species Solanum medicagineum. Next base: position 14,420 of record JAPFFP010106075.1, read on the forward strand.
GTCCATCGGTTGGCTAGGTTGGGAGTTAGGTTGGAGGAGGTTGACAATGGTGGAGTAGTGGTGGTTGATGGTTCCAAATCTTCACTGATTGAGGAAGTGAAGGTTAGGCAAGATCTTGACCCCACCTTGCTAGAATTGAAGGCCTTGGTGAGAGATGGTAAGGTGGAGGTTTTCTCCCAAGGGGGAGATGGTGCCCTTGGGTACCAAGATAGATTGTGTGTGCCTTTTGGTGATGACTTTAGATAGAAGATTCTTGATGAGGCTCATAATTCTTCCTATTCTATTCATCCTGGTTCTACCAAAAATGTATAGAGACTTGAGGGAGGTGTATTGGTGGGGTAGTATGAAAAGAGATATTGTTAAGTTGTATCCAATTGTCATAATTACCAACAAGTAAAAGACAAAAATCAAAGGCCAGGTTGCCTAGCCCAAGATGTAGAGGTTCCTACTAGGAAGTGGGAGGAAATTAACATTGATTTTGTGGTTGGGTTGCCTAAAACTAGAAAGCATTTTGATTCTATTTGGGTATGGTTTGTTTTGGTAAAAAGGGTTAATTGAGTCCAAGATTATAGAGTGCTGAGAAGGATGGGTAAGGTAGCCTATGGGTTGGAGTTATCACTGACATGGATATGGTTCATCCGGTCTTCCATGTCTCTATAATGAGTAAGTGTGTGTGTGACCCAAGCGTTATTATGCCTCTAGATATTGTGGGCGTTGTGGAGGATGAGTTGACCTATGAGAAGGCCGGTGGAGAAATTAGGTGGATATGAGTAAAGGTTGGTTAGTAATGATGGTGTTCGCCAAGGTCCTTTGGGAGAAACGTCAAGTTGAAAGTGCCACATGAGGAGATGGGGTGGACATGCAAAAGCGATATCCCTATCTTTTCCATTCTATTCAATCCTAAAGTACTAACTTAAGTCTCCTATGTGATATCGAGTCTTGCATTTCAGACCTTATGTCATTTGCATGCATACATGTTTATGTTGGCAAGTTCATGGTGATTTTGACACTTATGTTGAGATTTTTGAAATGATGTCTAAGTGCATTGTTGCATTCTGTGTGGGATGAGATTATCTTGCTTACTTCTCTTATATGCGTTTCTTTGATATTCGGGGATGAATGTTCCCAAGGGGGAGCTATTGAAACAACCCCAAGAAAAATACCCGAAATGTGCCTCAGAAATGCCCACATTCATAAATTTCATATATCTTAAAATCCATGTGTGACATCAAAAATCTGACTTCATATTCTTGTTAGGGGGCCAACATTGAGTGGGGAATGGGTATAACCTGAACTTTAGAAGACCCATAGCAAAAAATGAATTTCACAAAATTTTCATTTCCAGAGAGGGTGCGCGTTTGCTCTGCGAGTAGAGCCATCGCGGAGATGTGTATTTTGCTGCCAGTTTTTCTATTTTGGTCCAAGGTTTTGCAGTCTTGGGCCTAAGCCTTCCTATGCATTAAAAAACCTATACTTAGTCATTTTTTCAACCTCATATCATTTAAGACATTCCCAAAACCCTCTCTAACACTTAGACAAATATTTCACCCAAAATTCAAGTGTTCCAATCTCATTCCGGATCTAAGGATTTCATTCAAGCTTCAAGTTTTCAATCAAATCTTCATCAAGGAAATCTCCAAAGTTAAAGTATGTGGGTTTCAACCATTGGGTCCTTTTACCCATGGTGCCCAACCTTCCCTTTTACATAAATTTTATGTTTCTAAGTTGATTTACTTGAGGGTGTTGCTTATTATGAATTTGACTATGAACTATATTGGGTTTTCATAAAAAAATGACTATTTAAGCATATTTTGAGCCATGAATCTATGATCTATTTTGAGATTTGATGAAGGGTTTTGATGTATATTGCATGAGGGTATTACCAAGTGTTGGTGGCTTGATTTGCTTCAAGTTTTCTTGCATGATTGCACTCTTGAATTGCATGATTTTATACTAGCATTACACACCTGTCAAGTGTTTGATAAAATTTCCGGTTAAGGTATCTTGAGTTGATGAAAGCCTAATGCATGGTATATGAGTTAAATGACTTTACGATGATGAAAGGAATGTATATACAAGTTGTTATCATGGAAAATATCTATAGTGTTGCAAGTTGACCATACCAAAGATGGGGGGTATGTATCTCATCCACCTTACCGGGTGGTGGCAATCCCGTACTACCATAGATGAGGGGTGTGTACCTCATCCACCTTGTCGGGTGGTGGCGATCCGTACTAACATAGATGAGGGGTATATACCTCATCCACCTTGTTAGGTGGTGGCAATCCCATACTACCATAGATTAAGGGTATATACCTTATCCACCTTCCAAGCGAGTGGCATGCCTTAGATTCCAAGTGCTAAGTTGCTTGGTCTATGATGATGGTCTCTTCCTACACATGTATTATGTTCTATATACGCATGTTTTACTTCAAGCATTGATCATACATGCCATGTTTCTAATATACTATATCTTGCTTATGTAAATGCATTTTGATTATGTTGCCTATCTCTTGCTGCATTGCATCCTACATAATACATTCAAATACTAATGCATACTCTATACCTACATGATGTTACCATGTAGGAACCGAAGCTCCACTTGACCATCTTCCTCCTCCACGTGGCTAGTACTATCTTCAAACAAGTTTGGTGAGTCCTCAATTTCGAGAAAAATGTCTTTGATCTTATGATATATGAAGACTCTCTTTATTTTGATGTATTATTTTGACTATGAGGGTGAGACCAAAAAGTTGTCCTGGCTCCGATAAATTCTAAGTTTAGAGGTGTTGTTAGACAATTTATGTAATGATGCTTTGAGCTTTGACTCTCTTAACTCTTGTATGTTTTTAAGCTATAAAGAATCCCTTAGCCCCCTATCCTTATTTCATGCTCTGTTGTTGATATTTACTTGCTTCTGCGATCAAGGATGTGTAATAATATGCTAAGAAGCTTGTTTGGGATTCGTTCGGGTTCCCCATTCACCATGTCACGTCTAGGCCCTAGGTTCGGGTTGTGACATTTAACATGATTTAAGTATTATTATTTCAATTTACATGGATTTTATGAGATTGAATATGCATGTCACTTTTTATGATGAACTTACGCATGGGTAATTTCAATTATGTTTCAATTATTGATTTCTTTGTTGATTAAGTATGATTTCATTTTATTATGATGTTTTAAGTATGAATTTGAAGTACTCATGCTATTCTTTAATTCCTCAGGGCCTAAGCATACATCACCAAGGTTCTTCAATGAGTTTTATGATGTGGGTTGATCAATTATGACTATGACTATGACTTCAAGGAAAGCATGGTTATGACATGAAATATGATCATATAATGTCTATTATATGGCTTAAAGAAGTTATGGGTCTGTAACATGTACAAGTATGAATGAGCTATTCCTATATATGAAAGTATGAATTGAAGAATGATTTGACTTTTAAGCCCAAATATACATGATTATGAAGTATAATTTGGCTCTTAAGCCGAAGTATGCATAATTATGGTCTGAAAAGACTTATGATAGTATTTCAATCATGTATATGTATATGTATTCCCATGGGATGATGACTTAGCACCGAATAAGACTGGAGGGTGGGGGGGAGCTCGACCCAAGGGGTCCTTAAGTAAAGCCTACCTTTCTCATAACTATGTCCCACTGCAGGATCATGTTTTTCTGAATATGGATGATTATGTACATGTAAACTCCTCTCTGAAATAGGTGGTGTCCCCGTAATGTGAGGTACTCTCTAAAATAGGTTGTTCCCATAAGGAAAGGTGTAGTTGACCTTTGGCAAGTAGGCTGCTCTTTCTCCGGCGTAGAGGCAATATCGAGATTTTATGTAATAGCTCGCAAGGTCTTAAATGTCAATTAACATCCCAGTCCTGCTATCTTTATGTATTATGGCATTCATGCATTATGGTTTAAGGCATATTGATATGTTATTTTTTTTCCTATATACTTCTTTCTATAAATATGTGCCCTTGTCATCTAAAATAAAAATGCAGGTCATCGTGTTCATATACATTGCATGCCCGCATACTTCATACATTCAAATGTACTAACGCATATTTTTTCCTCCATGATCTAACCATATAGAGACTTGTTAGACCCCGTAATTTAATCAACCGAAGTTAGTTGTTCAATTGGAAAAGCTACGGCGAATATGGTGTACTTTAAATTGAGTAAGTTCGGGGTACTTAATTATAATTGGAATGTATATTTTAAGATGGGGGTCGGAAGTCCTCAATTGGATTTAAAATAGAAAGTTTGGGACCTAATTAGCAAATAGGCCAACTAGGAATCCTTATTAGCAATTTAAAATTTGAGGGGTCTATATAAAGACCCCTTGGTTCAAACATAAGACCATTTTTGGTCTTGTAAAACTTAGAAGCAAAGGAAAGCTTGAGAAGAAGAAGGGAAAGGAGAAGAGAAGGAAGAAGAAGGAGGAGACAAGTAAGTATTCTACTCCTTTCTCCTTGTATTCTTGGTTTTCTAGTAACTAGCTATTAAAAATTAGAGAAGGGGGTGGGAAATATAGAAGTTGGGGAAAACTTGATTGACTTGGGGCTTAGATTGAAGGGTGAAATATAATTTGATAGGTACCTAGGGGCGTTTACTATGTACGTATAACGATAATTGAACGAAAATTTAACCGAAGGAGCACGAAATGGGAGCCAAAAATTCAAGCCAAAATTGGCTTGAACAGTAGCAACCCTCTCGGGTTGCTACAGTA